>CALYLW010000159.1:0-50000 GCA_944989445.1 Ampullaceana balthica
TTTTCACGGGTAACCGGGCGCAATTTTACTACCCGGGTTATTCCTCGGCAACGGGTACCCGGGTTCCCGGGCACCCGTTGACAGGCCTACCAGTGATACTCTTCCATGTTCACATTGCTTCTCACGAACACTTTATACAATTAAATCTTTTAGTTTGAAATATTTATTATAAAAATTAAATGAAAGTTTTAATTTTAATGAAACTATTATGAAACTATTAGTTTCTGGTTGGTTTGTGATGTTAACTACTATTTTTCTTGTGATGGTTCAGTAAAAAATACACATTTCATGGTATTGGCTATCATCGGTCTGTTAGCCCTACTAAATTTAGTAACGCATTATTATTTATAAGTGTACATCAAATATTACAAACATTTACAGGAAATACAAATATTGAAAATGGAAGTTTTCTATTACAATGGGAAGAAGACTACAAATAAATATAATGAGGGTAAGTGAATTTGTCTCATCTGCCAAACATTGCTAGCAAATTATCAAGCCAGCATTTTGAAGCGAAACCATGAAAATGTCATGAAGAGTTTGCATCATGGTTATATGCTGCAATAGGAATTAAGAAAAGGCAAACTTGCTGAGTTAAATGAAGGCGTCACTACAAATGGGTCAGGTATACACAAGACAAATTGTACAGAAATAACATACTCGTTAATAGTTTCCACAGGAAACAAACGTCACATATTTTAGACATGTAGCATTTGCTGGACTGAAGCTGCTAATATATTGTCAGTGTATACACATAATCATGCAATATATAAATAATGACCTTTGTTGGACTGAAGCTGCTAATATAGTCACTGTGTACACATAATCATGCAATATATAAATAATGCACTTTGTTGGACTGAAGCGGCTAATATAGTCACAGTGTACACATAAGCATGCAGTATATAAATAATGACCTTTGTTGGACTGAAGCTGCTAATATACTCACTGTGTACACATAACATGCAGTATAAAATAAAGCACTTTTTTGGACTGAAGATGCTACTAATAGTTCAATGTGTACACATAATATCACGTTCACTTCTTTCTTTCTAGCGCATAAACTGTTATCTTCGCTCGCTCGCTGATGACTTCTTTCTTCTCTATATTCCACTAGTGTTATCTCGGTGCGGGGCACATGGTGCGAGCGCTGTGGGGTGTTCTCATACTCACTACCACTAATTCTAACAATCAATATCTTATCCAGACCAGGGCGCAGTGTGTTACTGGACGCTGGTGTGGTGAACTCCTGTCCATCGTGTTCTGGAGTTACCCATTCCCCCCATATCCCCCTTATCCCTTACCCTACACTCTGTCCTTATATTTTTGTTTGCCGCCCCTTTAACCCACAATCTTATGGCTACAGTTAAGCTCAAGTCGTCGATAATGATCCTTAAAAAACGCACCACAACTTTATTATCCTTGTACATCGGTACTTGTCCAACGCTACGAGGTGTGCCACATACAAAGGTCTTTGGCTTGCATCTCGATGTTGGTCCGATCAAAATGACGCTAAATTTTTCAAACGCTGACTACAGGTTCTCCTTGATAAAGATATGCTCTTCAAAGTTTTTTATCTTGTTCTGGACAATAATTCTTGCTGCATATGACAAGCATTCCTTTAATAACCTCGGATGTCAGAATAATACCTTTTCCGTTTACAGAAACTTATGGACAGCCCACCAATGGCTTCTGTTGCAGCTTCTTGTATAAAGATTTTTTGGATGGAAAACAGTTTGCTGTCTTCTCTAAATATAACCCGCTCTGAAAATTTCCTTTTCTCTCTTCGTTCGATTAAATAGTGCCCGAAATCAAAAATGTGTTGGATTTTTTTTTTTTTTCTTGTTTTAAGTTGGACTCCTTAAGACTTTACACACTCAGGCACGAAAGCAGAATGCTTGCAGTGCCAACGGTGTGACAGGCAATATTTAGCAGTTCCATTCTTCATTATAAACCATGAACTCGTCCTAGCAACTCTTTTTTTTTTGTTGTTTTTGGCAGCACGTATGGTTTAATTCAACAGTCAATTAATTTTTAAATTACAAGTTTAAAAAAAAACTGCAAATATGCTTAAATCGTAACAAAAGCCCCTTACAGTTAGTGCTGAATGCAGTTCGATTAAGGGTTGTTATTAATGACTAATGATCATAATCAATTTATACGCGGCCAAAAACCATTTTAATATACCTAGATTAGAATCAATCAAAACTCGTGTAATATAATATTTTAAAAAATAGAAGCGAAAATGACCTAAAATAAGAACATTATGATCCGACATAAGAAGCCTCAAAATGCATTTGCCGAGGGTCGCATGCGGCCCGCGGTCGTAGTTTTCCAGACCCTGCTTAGGTTTGGAGACGAATTCGCTTGCTTTCTGCATTGAGTTCTTTCGACACGTAGGCACTCCAAGTTCATTACTTGACCATAATTAACCCAGTTCTTCCCCTTCTGGGATATCACAAATTTACCCCATTAGTGATTACAACAAATAATATAATCTCCAAAGTTAAAACAATACACCCAACCAACCACCCATTTATCCACACCCATAAATAAACACCCAACACCCCGCCCCCCATAACCTAGTTTATACACTCCTTAATATATCATTTGAAACGGGGTTCGACTTGTTAGGTATACGAACTGTGGCTCTCGCGGGCAGCCTTGGTGTGGGTGCTGTGTTCACTATGTGGAGGCTGCATCTCTGATTATAAGATCATTAGTCGTGGCGTAGTTATTGTTAGCTCTGTGTGGGTATGTGCAGCTCGGACCAGACCAGATCTTCCGCCCCCCCCCCCTTTCCCCGGAAAATTGGTGTGATAAAAGTAAAGGAAATTTAAAAAAAATTAGAAATTATCATAAGGAATAGCCTTATTTTATGTGAATTAAATACGTGGCTTTTTTTGGATTTTTTTTATATTTTTTTTTTATTAGATTTATGAAAGTTTTATATTTGTTTCTCATAGCACATCCTTATATGTATAAATAGTTGTCAGCCAATGCCAGATGTCTCAATGGCCAATTTGCTTGTTGATAATAATACATTTTTCATTAACTTAATTTTGTAAACCAAGCTTATTTCGCAGCTTGGCAATATTTTGTCATCTTGTATAGAAAATCCATTATGAATTAGATATTATATTAGGCAGGATAACTTCAAGCAAAATATCTAATTAAAGTTGTTTTTTATTAAATTATCAAATTAATTTTTCCGCGAGATAAATAATAATCCTAGCTGGGACATTTCCTGAGAGATACTTCCAATTAACTCTAAATTATAGGCAAAATTTCAGTTATATGTAGCGTTCTAGCATGTCTCATCTCTTCTGGACGAATTGCGTATCTTCCAAGATTCTCAATTGCTGTTCATACGTTTACCTCATCTATCGAGAATTAATTTTTCCGTCACCTGATCTTATTTACCCACCACGACTACATATTCCCCTGCCAAAACAAAGCACACATTAAATATAATTCAATCACCCAAACCAATACTTACCAATAAGAAATCAACCACCACATCCCCCCTCCATTCCCCCCTCCATCTAAATAACTACTAGGTAATCAATCTGCTCCAAGTAATTACCTGGACAACCATAATATCCACACTCTATCCCCCTACATTAATTCCAACCATCCTCATCCTCACAAATAACAAACAAACAGACCAAAAATATCCTCATACCCTACACACCTCCCTCAACTACATACATCTTTGAAAAAAACATTATAACCGTCTCGTCACTTACACTATACTGATTTATATTCTTTTTAATGAACCAGGAACATATTTAAAAATATCTCTACGTATAAAATGTCACTTTATTTCAACCACATCCGCAAACCCACAACCAAACCCCACCACCCAAAACCCCCCCACCCAACCACCCCCACCCTAAGCGTACCCCCCCCAAACCCCACCCCCCCCCCCGCCCCCCCTCCCCCCCCCCCTCCCCCCCCCCCCGCCCCCCCGCCCCCCGCCCTCCCCCCCTCCTTTCGGTATGTTACGCGGGTCAATTTCCCTTTGCGTCCCTGAAGCTGCTTACTTCTAGTTGTCAAATGTGTACACATATCTCATGCAGTATATAAAATGCCCTTTGTTTTCGGACTGAAGCTGCTAATAGTGTCATTTGTGTAAACATAATCATGCTTTATATAAATAATACCCCCTCTGTACACATAATCATGCTGTATATAAATCAGGCCATTATTTGCTGCAGTTCTACTGCCTCAGTTGAATGTAGTGACCCTTCCTTTCAGTCATGTGTTCTCGTGTTTGACATATTCCGGGACTTTAACTTATCATGCTTGACCTTTTCGCCACCCTAGTTTAACAGGTTCTATTGAACTTTTTTGTCGAACGGAGATATTCGCGCGTTTGAAAATTTGATGTTTGGATACGATCAAACTTTACATGTTTTGTCTAAGTTTTTTTTTTTTGCATTTTGTTTGTATTATCAATAAAAGATATTACCATTTTAATGTAATTTTTGGTGTGTTAATTTAGATGTTATATGAATTTTTAAATTTTCAAATGAACCCTTTTATTCTGAAAAGTGCCATTTTCAATTAATTTATTAACAAGGTTCTATTCTTTTTAATCGCTATAAATTTTATTAGTTTATATAAAGAAAAGTATGTATTCTTAAGTAGTAGCTCTGTAATAGCTGATAAAGACAACCAAAAATAACAAACAAATGATTTATATTTAATTAGTAAGACAGACAATATTTGTGGTATTTTTTCAATGTATTATTATTTATTTATTGGGACTAACATCAAAACAGTAACTTTTAGGTTTGTGAAGATAAATGATTTTACGACACAGCAAAAACTGTTCTTTGAATTTCTTACATTATGAAATGTTACACACGCTGGATAGCGAAGTCAGTAGTGCCTCGCTCACAAGTTGAGGGGCGTGGGATCGAGCCCCACGCAAAGCCACAATATAAATGATACGCTAACACCCCAGAGGAAGGGTATTGGGGCACCCACCAGGTATAAACAAGTCCCATTAAGCTCTAATGGGTTATGCGACTTTCTTTTTACTTTATTGTAAAGAGAAAAATGCTATAATTTGTATGTTACTTAAGTATGTTACTGTATGCTTGTCTATATTTCTGGTTTCAGTTTCACATTTAAACTTGCAAATCTTTTTACAGTCTCTTAGATGCTGAATTTTCTTTTCAGGTTCCTTGTTCCTTATATTTATGTAAGCCTGACCAGCTTCAGACAATTTTTTCCTTTCATTGCATTTCCAATTGTCAGGATTGCTGTGTCTCTCCCTTTCAGCTTCTTTCTGCCATTGACTGTTAGATGCTCTATTGTTTCTAAATTACTTTGACACTATCAAAGGTGCGCTGGCCTCTCTTGACATGTCTCAGGAGTTTGACTGCAGTTTTGTGTTCTGCACCAGTCTGAGTTTCACTCTCATTGAATGTATGCAATGCTTGGCATCAGAAGGTGTTAGTGAGACTGACAATGAGAGGATGGAGGAATGCTGGAACGAAATTGACGTGGAGTTAAACTAGAAGACTAAAATTAAAAAGACTTACCTATTAAAATTGTAAAAGCTTAATATTGTGTAATGAAATGATCTTATGGATTATATAAACTAATATGTTTCAAAATTATTATTTTATTTAGCAGCGTAAAAATTATTACTATTACCTTTTTCTTTGTTTACTGCGTTATTCTCTTACTGATACAGACCAAAGACGCGATGAGTAACTACTATAAGTAGTATAACTTATATTACTTATAATTATAACTACACATCTGACCTATTTTGCATTTAGAATCTATGTTTAATATAAAAATTACTTACATGTCTTCTTCACTTCCTATGTCAGAAGTACCACCACATGGCAGCGGATAATTGTAGTCACTGCTATTCGGTGCCATATTAACTCGAAAATATACTTGAATCTCTACGGTTCCTGAGACGTCCGCCATAACAAACCCGTACCATAGCGTGTATGTACAACAAGGCATATGATTGATAGTTCTGATATATTATTTTCAAAGCCTTTTTCATTGGTTAACAGCTAGTGTGCAGACCTTGTTAAACACACAATGCATCTTTAGACGTTTGTACTTTCTCACTTGAAAGGATCTCTATTACATTTCTTAAAGTTCCTTTTTGTAAAGCCTAAGGTTTTGTTTGATTTTTTAATAACTTCATTGACATGGGGATTCCATGATAGTTTCTCATTTATTAAGACTCCTAAGTATTTTGCATCTTTAGTTTGGGTCAGTTCTTTTCCATGAATGTAATATTTTGAATTTATTTGTTTCTTTTTCTAATAAAGCCCCCTTTAGAATAAGTTCGTTAGGCTCCAGCAGTTCTTGCCTCAGTTGAAGTGACACCTTCCTTTCAGTAGTGTCTCCTGTTTACATATTCCGGACTTTAACTGATCATGCTTGCCTTTTGTTAATTCAAATTGCATTTGGATACCGCGATGCAAACTCTTTTTTACTTTTTTCATAGTGTCGATTCAAATTGCTAACTTAGTAATTTGCAGGTATTTGGCAGTCTAGACGAAATGGATTGCCGTCTTTATCGATAAAAGTGCCAAGTCCTCTTTTCATTGTTATAGAAAACTTTTATTTTCTTCTTGGATATAAAATTTTAAATAATAAATTAATAACTTTAGTAAACAACACTAAAGGTCAATACTTCGAAATTCGAATTTATCACCAACCAATCAGAACCAATCGCTTCCTACAACTTTTTAAACTTTAAAAAAAAATAATCCTAAATTATTTTCAACCCTTTGTTTGGGTCAAGTTTTTTTGTGGACGTTCATTTATTTTTTGATATTATAAATTTCAAATGAAAATTTTTATTTCATAAATTGTTCGCTAGGTGCAAAGAGGTCTAATAGTTTATTTGTCAAAAAGATTTTGATAATCACATTTATACAATATTAATAACTTGTCAGATGCTTTTCATAAATTCACCATTCTAGTTTAATTTTAAAAGAGCAATTGGGGGGGGGGCTTTCTGGCCCCTTACAGTGGATTTAAGATTTCCTAAATAATGGATATAATTCAGGGCTCAAGTTAATTAAAATGCTTATCTAGAGTTTTAGTGTAAAACAAAAAAAAATTGAATTCTCGTACATTTTTTACTAACACATATTTTGTTCAGAGGGAGAGAAAAAAAAGATTGTTTGAGAGATAGTTTAATATAAATGTACAAAAATAAACCGCAAAACTAGTTTTTTCTATGTTTATATCACAATATCGGTCTAGTAATAATTAAGAAATAACTATTAGGTCTGGGAAAACTGCTGCGACAACTTTGCCACCTGCTGGGACAACTTTGCCACCTGTTGTCCCGATACGCCAATTTACAGATAAAATCATTTAAAGATTTTTGTTTTAGCTTTATTTGTTAAACTTTAAATATATTTGTGCGAGTGTAATAAAGTTTTGGGGATTTGAATTGGGGTTTTGAGTGAGTGAGAGAGAGGGAGAGAAAGAGAGAGAGTGTGTGCGTGTGTGTGGGCGAGTGAGAGAGAGTGAGAGGGTGTGCGTGGGTGAGTGAGAGAGAGTGTGTGAGTGTGTGCATGGGTGAGTGGGAGATAGGGAGAGAGAGAGGGTGAGAGAGTGTGTGTGGGTGGGTGAGTGCAGAGGCGTCACTAGGGTTGGTGTCACCCGGGGCGGTAGCTCATGGTGTCACCCCTTCACGACTGAAGGGGCCGTCCATAAATGACGTCACGTGAGGTTGCCGATTTTACCCCACCCTCCCCCAGCGTCATACTTTGTCACAAAAACTTAGACCCCAGCCCCTTCTTTTACGATATGACGTCACGAAGCCTTGACACCCCCCTCCCTTCAAAGCCGTATTTTCTCAATAAAAATAAGCATGTTGCAAATTATTTTTGTCATTTAAATATGTATTTAGTTTAAGTCTGCACTCTAATATCGTAACACGCGTGATCATCGAAAACGCAATTAAATAAATGGTAAACAATCAAATATTTAAGTGGAACTTTTAATTAAAGTTGCGCGTTTGTTATGTGACGTCACATTTTTTAAACACACCATCCCCCTCGTCACACATCGTCACAGACGAGTGACCCCATCCCCCTATGGTGGATTAAAAAAAGGGGGGGGCGCTGAACGGGGCTAAAGCTAGGGGCCCCCAATAATTTAAGGTTTACCAAACTTATTTTAAATTATAGTGTATAAGAAAAAAAATGCTGGCAAATGTTTGTATGAATCCCTGATAATGCCTTGGACAGTCATACGGCAATGCGGCATATATGAGTAGGAATTATAACGGAAACCAGGCTATTTTATAATGAGAAGTGCAGTGTTGCTCATTATGTGCCGTGCACAGCTCATTCTATTAAGTTGGTTGGGAAAAGTGCAGCAGGTCGTCCTGCTGCAGTCAGATTTTGTTGTTGTCTTCTGCAAAATCTTTATACCCGGCTTGTTGCATCTACTCATCTTTGACAGGTACTTAAAAAATACATGAAATTGATACATGTTAACAAAGCCTTTTCTGACACAAGATGGTTAGCCTGACATGATGCTGTAAGGTCTGTTAATAGCTCAATTTATGAGAATATCGCAGCACTGCAAGAAGTAGCAACAAACGAAAATCAGCCACGTGACTGTCGACTTGAAGCAGAAGGATTTCTAAAGGAAATTGAACAACTGGAAGTCGCTATTTTACTTTAAATTTGAGTTTGTTAAAAGACAGCATTCTTAATTTGATTACTATGAAGACAAAGGAAAAGACAAGTCCGTGGTAAAAAAAAGAGTATAAACAATCTTCAATGCTATTCAAACAAATTTTAAAAAGATAGCGTCACACAAAAATTCAAGTTTGGGGTATTTCTGGTAATCATTTACAAACTTTCTTAAACCCTACAACATCGCTTAGGCGCATATAAAGACATCCATGAGAAATTTGCCTTTCTTACAAACCTAACTGAGCTCAGCAATTTCGCCATCCGATGGGCAGCAGCCAAGTTAATGGAAGAATATTCAAGCGATTTCGAAGACTGCTTACCTTCAGAATTAGTCCAATTTTCAGAACTCTTTAAAAGGTTATTGTCCAGACGCAGGCACAGGGCAAGGAAGAGGAAGAAGCCCAATGCGAAACTCAAAACACGTGCACAGAGCTAAAAAATTTGCTGCTTTTGAAGGAGCTAAATTTCACACAGTCCTTTACAAATGTACACATCGCACTTCGCATCTATCTTTCAATGATGATATCAAACTTCAGCTGAGAGCGATCCTTTTCAAAGTTGAAAAGAATATAAAATGAGTAAAAATTTGCTTGGGACAACAAAGACTGAGTATGCTCTAATGAGCATTGAAAAGGAACTTGTAAGCTTACTTAGCTTTACTGACTTGTTTGAAAACTTCGCCATGAGAAAAATTCGCAAAAGAAAGTTGTAGGTTAAAATAATAATAGTACATATTTTTCAATAAATTTTTGATTTCAAATGCAGAAAATAATTCGTTACCCCATGAAATAAAATATATGTTTAAAAATACGGAATAACGCGTAATATTTTTTTTAAGCAGGCTCGTTCGTAACCACGAAACAGCGGAAGTCGGGATGGGAGCATCGTAACTGGAGGACTACCTGTAAATAAACATGTCTATGCTTTCACGCCTTTAATAAATATGTATATAATGAAATATTAGTTCAAAGATATTGAATTAATAATTTTCCTCTAGAAAAACATCAACAAAGAAAAACCATCTTTTGATTTTTTGGGGGAATAAAAATCGTATTCCCCCACCCCACTGTTTTGGAGGGAGTCGTGGGGTGGGATTCGTCCATGCTGTCGGTGTGTCCAAGGCCCAAATGGCTTTATATCTTTTAAAACATAAGACACTGCCCCTTTCATGTCCAGCCTTTGTTAAAGATCTCTCTGCTGCGACTGTTTCTTTTCTTTTTTTTCTTAATTAGTTTTAATGTTGTTTATGTGTTGGGACTGTTTTATTATTGCAAGTTAACTGATATTTTTTAAATAAAAGTTTTCGCGTTTAACATATTTCATTGTATTTCTTAATTTCTTTCTAGATGAAAAAATGTGTCTTTTTTTCTGACATCAAAATCGTACACAAGTAACATTTTAAGCTCGGGTGTCACCCCCTGACGGGTGTCACCCGGGGCGGCCCGCCCCCCCTCGCCCCCCCCTAGTGACGCCACTGGGTGAGTGAGAGAGTGAGTGAGAGAGAGAGAGAGATGGTGTGTTTGTGAGAGAGAGAGAGAGTGAGCGCCAGCTTTCGAATTCAGTGTGATAGAGAAATATCATAATGTAACATGACAGAGCGTCTCAAAAAAAACAACAGTTGCCACTTATTGCTTAATTTTTCTTTTGACTAAAATCGAATTTATTTAGGATAAATTAATAGCACATATTTTATTAATTTGTGTACTTGAAAATCGTTTATTTAAATTTTTTAAAGAAAACCTAGATTATGGCTATTTTTTTAAAAAAACCCTAGAAACCTAGACAAGGACAAAAAAACTAGATCTGGGTTGAAAAACCTAGCGATGGCAGCACTGTATTTATGTAACAATTAAATTTAGCCAGGTAAACATTTCAATTTATTTTGAATTATGGATTGGATACAATTCAATATAA
This sequence comes from Ampullaceana balthica, assembly GCA_944989445.1. Classification (NCBI taxonomy): domain Eukaryota; kingdom Metazoa; phylum Mollusca; class Gastropoda; family Lymnaeidae; genus Ampullaceana; species Ampullaceana balthica. Next base: position 10,623 of record CALYLW010000159.1, read on the forward strand.
ACTATTATACAATGATACACATTTTATAAAGTTTAAGAGCCCCATAAATGATTATAAAAATTATGTATTTCTAAATTTAGCTTTTTTTTTCTTCTTAAATTACGTTTTAAATATTTTTTTTTGGTCAATTGTACTCTAAGTAACGCATATCATAACGGACATGGGGTCATAGTCATGAGTCATAGGTTTTTTATACAGTATACAGAGACACAGGCCGGGAGGGGGGGTATATTTTTCCTTACATGAAAAAAAATTAGTTTAAACATTAGCTACTGGTAAATGGATTAGGGGCCGTCCATTAAAGTACGTCACGCTCCAAAGGGGGAGGGGCGGTAAGAAAGTGTGACAGTTTGTGACAGAGGGGTGGGGGAGAGGGGTCCGGTCATGTGTTACGTCGCGCTGTTTTATATTAAATTTTGATTATTTTGTTAATAAAAAAACATTTTTGTTCGAAATTGTGACGTACTTTAGGGGGGGGGTCCGAGATGTTTGACATTTTGTGACAGTGGGGAGGGGGAGTTAAAAATGGTCAGAAATAGCATGACGTACTTTATGGACGGCCCCTTACCAAACTTGGAACATATAATAAATTCGATACCCCATCTTGTAGAGTTTTTGTTTCTTTTCTTATTATTATTATTTTTTTTTAATGATTTCTCTCTTCCCTAAGTGGTGATTATTTTGAAATATTTCTCTACTGCTACTGACTTTTACAGAACTAACTTAAAAATTTGGATTGAGTTTCAAAACATTAGGTGTTCTTTTCAGTGTCATGCAGTGTAGACTGAGTAGACAGTAGGCAGTGGGATAGTGAACCTAAACTACCAATTACTACCAACAGTAATTTGTAATAGCTTTTGGGGTAATTTCTTATTTCAGCGCAATTTATTTTTGTATAGAAAAAAAAATAAGTAACTTACTTTTACTAATTTAAATACATTCATTAAGTAATAAAATAAGTATTTAATGGTTAAATATTAGTTTTCCATGTGTTTTGATGAGTTTAAATTACTTTAAAGGGGGTTTTAACTATAAAAACTGGTTTTAAAGTCAGACTTCTACGAAAATCGTTTTTTGTTGATATTTTTAACCACATTTGGCCAGATAATTTCATTTCTTTCACGGCCTCAGACCAAACTAAATTTTCATGTTAGTAGTAAGCTAAATACTAATGAGATTCAGAGGCGTCACCTGAAGGTAAAGTCATTTACGATTAAGTATTCCCGAGCCCCCCCCCCTCATTAATTAAATAAAATTAGTACTTGGGAAATAAGCCTGTTCAAGGTAAGTTTTAAAAAATATTGGATAATAATAGATAGACATCTTTTGTAATGTATTTCTCGTAAATGTTTATTGACAATGTTAATGGTTGTAAAATAATGACACGTAAAAGGGGGGGGGGTCCGTACATAGATGACGTCAAGTACCTAGGGGGACGGGGTTCACACATTTGTGAAGAAAAGGAGTGGGGGGTGTTTAAGCCTATTCAGGGTAAGTTTTAAAAAAATGTTTGATGATGACAAACGTATATCATTTGTAATGTATTTCTTCTCAATGTTTGACAATTTTAATGGTTGTTCAATAATGAAACTTAGGGGCCGAACATAAATGACGTCAAGTACCTAGGTGGAGGGGGTTCACACATTTGTGACGACGGGGGAGGTGTTTAAGGACAGTGACGTCCAGGGCCGGCCTTAGCAATTGCGGGGCTCTTGGCGGCTTAGTATGCGGATTGCGCGGTGCCCAGTCTGGGTAGGTATAAGGAATTAATAAGTGTGAGTGTGGGGCCCATTGCGGCCGCATCGTTTGCAGTGGACTAAGACCGGCCGTGGTGACGACACATATTAACGCTCAACTTTAAATAAAAGTTGCACTTGAACATTTCATTGTTTACAATTCATCGGATGACATTTTATATGGCCTTACGCGTTTTGCCTCAGACGTTCGCGGGGACAGGAGTATCGGTTCCGACACTGTAATCAAAGTCCGACGAGGTGGCCTTTTGCGTATTAAGACATAAGAGTGCAGCCTTACTTAAATGGCAATAACGTGAGTTCAAACATGCTCAGGAAATTCGACTTTTAGCAAAGCTTTATAACGTCACATTTGAGGGGGGGGGGTAACGATGTGTGACGAGGAGGGGACGGTGGGAAATCAGCCTAAATTGCGTGACGTCTTTAGGGACGGCCCCCTTATAGTCGTTGGAATTTTATTTTCTCCCCGCTTTCTTCCCATTTTTTAAAAAAAATAAACGATGGTTGCTTTGAAGACTAGTATGGGGTTGGGGAGAGAGAGGGATGTGAAAACGTTCATCGCTGACGCTCACGAGCAAAATATTTGCCATGAACTAATGCAGTGGTCCCCAACCTTTTTATCGCCACGGACCCCTTTTTGAAAATCGGCATGTTTAAATTATAAATACATTATGACTAAATATTAAAAAAAACTTCTAAAATATAAAAAAAATATTAAAATACATTTAAGAAAAAAAAATTATTAAAAAAAAAGAATATGAATATAAGGAAGTGATTTAACATTTTAACCCGGCTCACCGACAAAACAGCCCGGACAAAACGGCTTCGACATAACGGCCCTGGACTAATAGATGGATTGATAATAAAAATTACAATCAAATATTATATTCGTAGTTTTACTAACCGATTCAGTGTCAGGTTTAGCTCACAAGAAACAATAATAATTACATCAAAAGAATGAATTCAATAGCCTTTACTTTACTCGATATGGTACAAAGTGACGGTTGTTTGTTGACAAGAAATGGGGATACGGTGGTTGAGTTGCAGCGCGCCCGACTGGCGTACCGATGGACACGGGTTCGAATCCATGGGAAGTCAAGGGGCCAAGGGCGTCTGTGGCGAAATTTATGGAGATAAAGTTATCTGCGCACGGGAACTGGGTAGAACAAAGGGGAACTCACTATTGTCTGACTCGAAACCGTCAACAATGCGACGATCCGACCTGATTAGGTATGCACCGGGATCATGTGACAGGTCACGGTTGCATGACCGCGCTACGACAATTACAAGCCAATCAGAAAAGGGGTGAATATGTTACCCATCGGGTGTAAAGCCCAGCGCAACCCAAAAATCACTCTCTTTTCCGCCCAAGACGTCCGCAGATTGTAGTACCAGTGTGACCATATTTTGTATAACTACATCTGCATCCATCCTTGGATGGGCCGACATTATTCTTGCTAATCCATTCTGGCTTCTGGGCACCCGCCAGTACCGGGACAGAAGTGTCGTTAATACTCAGGACCAAGCGACTTCGACTGACACCCTACCTCATCCCTGCACCTATTGACAGGACCCTGAGGAGGACAACTCAGCAGTTACGTCTAACGTAAACTGACGCCGACTAACGTACACTGCGTATGTCGAAGCCTATACGTGTGCACGCACTACACGTACAGAAGCCGGTCATTCACACTTCCGTGATCACCGATGTCACCTGGAACCATAGGTGAAAGAGTCTACCGAGCTCAAGGAATCGAACGATTCAGCTAGAGGGACCTTGCAGAACCAACTACACACTCCAGCATGGACGGAGCCTTGTGTAGGGCAGCGCTACCCAGCTGAACGCTTCATCGCACACACTGACCAGGGGATCGTGCAGAACCAACCGCCACACGGAGCGGGGCGCGACGACCCCATTGCAATTAAGTACCTGCACTATAAGCATAAGGTTACAAGGCATAGCCCTAATGATGATAAGGCTAGGCCAAAGAAGGGACAGTTAATTTGTTGTATCACTATCATCATTTGGAACCAGTTTCCACTATTGTATAAATTGTATAAATAAATTTATTGTTACATTTTTTACCCCTTTGCTCTGTTGATTATCGAGTGCAAGAGATCACTAAAGTTTATGCGTTGTGAGGGGGAAGGTGTTAATTTAAACATTACACCCCTAGACAACTTGCCAAACCTAGATACACATCTTTCTCGCCACAGCGTCCCCGAGTCCACCCAGCTTCGATTGGGTACCTAACACATAGTTAGGGAAATAAAAGGCGGCTGGGTAGTGTGTGGAACCCTTATAGCCGTGGCATGTGAACGCTGAATCACTTGCCAAAATCAACTGCTGCCTTGCAGATGGTCTTGGCTGACCAAAGACTATGGAAGCATATCCTGAAAAAACAGCAGGCTGAAGTCGGAGACCACGGGCCAATTGGCGCAAAAACTCGTCGGCACGCAAAACTCAAATTGAGAACGAAGAAGAAAAAGAAGAAATTGACAAGAAATAATATACAATTGAACCAGTTGTTTAAGTTTAAGGAGGAAAAAGTTGACCATTGCTTAAAATGCAATAAAGAAAAAAAATGTGTTAAAATGTAGACAATTTGTCTGGGGCCGTTTTGAGGGGTCACCTTTTAACCCACTACAACGTGTTAATTTGCAAACATACGAAACTTCGCCATGGCTTTAAGCCAGATGACTGGCAGAGTTGTCTCGAACATTATTTTAAGGCTGCCGTCATCAAGTGGTTGAACTTCTTGCACATGAATGCTAGATTCGTTAGTTGACACAAGGGTCGCTGATCCATTCCTCACCAGCTCATGGTTCTTTGGTTGCAGTGGCGTAGCTAGGGTCATCTACGCCCGGGGGCATAACACAAAGTCTGCGCCCCTTGCCGGACCGACAGATTCTGGGGGGTCAGTGAGCCCCCAAGAAAATTTAGAAATTTTAATGTTTATATGGTTCATTTTCGAAGCATCTGGTATTGTTTGGAAAGCATTTACTAATACTAATCGGCATCCTTCCGTCTCGCTAGACGATGATCATCACCGTTGTGTTGGGTTGCATTTCCTCGTTTGGCTGTGCAGTCCTATCCTTGAGTGACAGTCTTTACCGCAGCTTTCGCACACGAGTTCTGTGCTTCCCAATACTTTGGCCTTTCTCCTAGCTCTTTTGTCTGTAGCCTCCTCCATCCTTCGCTCCTCGGCTACTATGATGCCTTCTTTTACAACTGTGCGCCACGTAGATCAGTCTGCTGCCTTACACTCCCAGTCACTTGTGCGTATTCTGGCTGCTTTCGTGTCCCTTTGACAGACATCTTGAAATCGCAGACGTTGGCGACATGTCTTCATCTTTCCCGATGCCAGTTCTATATATAGGGTGTCCTTGGGGATGCGACCTGGGATCATTCTTTTTAAATGTCCAGCCATCTCAGGCGACTTTCACTAAGGATTGAGAACATGCTTTTGGTATTGGCACGCATCAGGACCTCACTATTTGGCACTTTGTCCTGCCATTTAATGCAAGGGATGCGACGCAGGCACCTCAAGTGGAAGCTTTTAAGCTTGCGCTCAAGGGATGTATAGGTTATCCATGTCTCGCTTCCGTATAGCAGTTAACAGCGTACTTATGACGCAGGCTCGATAGACACACAGTTTGGTTTTCTCCATTTTCTTGGTGTTTTTCCAGAACCGTTTATTTAGTTTAGCCATTGTGGCAGCTGCCTTGCCAATTCTACTGTTTATTTCGTCCTCGATGGACAGTGTATTGGACCCCAAGTAGGTGAAGATGTCCAAAGCTCCAATTTTTCATTGTCGAAATTGATGGTAGGAGGAGAACGTGTGTCTTGGGCCATGATTTTTGTCTTTTTCAAGCTGATTTGCAGACCACATTCTTTTCAGGCGTCGGAGAAGCTTGACACGAGTTTTTGCAAACCAGTTTCTGTGTGTGTGTTATCAGTGTCGCATCATCCGCAAAGAGTAGCTAACGAATTAGGACATCGTTTTGATTTTGGCTCGGAGGCGGGCAGTGTTGAAAAGTCCTCCATTAGCTCTGGCGTGTAACCAGATTCCATCACTGCTGTCCTTGAATGCGTATCAAAAGCATTTAGTACCGTATATAATCTCATTCAATGGGCGTTTTAAAGACTGCATCCAATATTCGCGCTTATTCGTCATTCGCGGAAAAGGGGGGGGGGTAGAGAACATAAATCCCCGCAAAAAGTGAGGGAATAGTGTATTATGAACTTGAATGCACCAAAAAGTTGACGATACTGGGTGGGGCGGCAGTTGGTTTATCATCATCCAGATGGCGCTCGATGACACTGGTGTTCTCGCCCTTCGCCAACAAAATGTCATCAGAAAGATTGCATTTTGCCGTGTCTCTCTCAACTCGCTTGGCGTGATTCCACACGGCCGACGTATTACCCATCTGACACTGTTAGTAACTATTTAATTTATTAAAATCGTTTTTCTGCTAGGCATACACGAGTTCACGAACACAAGAAACAAACAAATAGATAGGATGCGGCTGCGGGTTATAGGAGTGGATAGGGGAGTGAAGGGGGTTTAGATAAACATAACTGGCTCCTCTCAATCGATGACTCAATGTTGTCAGTGTATTTCAAAGCAAAGCTAGTGTCCTGTCATATAATTAAAGCAGGGATGTTATAAATATAAAAAATACCGTCTCTTTCATTTCTATGCAGTCAATCCTTATTCTCGGCGGCGCACTCATGTTTTCCTATTTGATTTATTAAAACATAATTGTGTTAGCGACTTTTGTTTCATGTTCAGAGAAAAAAAGATATACATGTGTATCAACATAAGTTGTACTTTGTCGGGACCGTATTTTATTTCCTCTTGACAGGTATTTTTTTTCTTAAGCGTTTGCGCCCGGGTACCCGTTAAAATTGGGCTGAAATGTTTATACCAACAGTGGCATGCAGTTCTTCGGTGTTCACATTGCAGTTCACGAACAATTTATCAAAGAAAACTTTTGATTTGAAATATATGCTTTTTTATCCGTTTAACTTGAAAACGCTTTGAAAAACTGTAAGGAGGTACTGAGAGCATAAAATAAAGAAGAGAAGATTTAGAAAAAACTGATGTAAAAAATTCCAGGGGCGCTGTTTTATATTTTTTATGGAACGGGGTGGTATACCTAAAAAGTCTGGGAACCACTCGAAGGAGATAACGAGTATTAAAAAATGAGACAATTGACGTCACGCGGTTTTGGACAATCTCCCTTTCCTACACTAGTTACGTCAGTAGAAGTTAGCCTCTCCGCCCCCCCCCCATAAAAGCCGTATTTCCTATTTGAAAATGAGTCTGTTTCAAATGTTTTAAAAAATTGTGGGCATTTCAGTATGCATTTAGTGAATGAGCACGTTTCAAAACAATTTCTCGTCATTTTAGTGTATGGATTCAATCGTACGTGAAAACATGTATCAAAAAGAGGCACAGGAAAGCTGAAACATTTAGTTTAAGTGTTGAGCATTTAGATGTGATGTCAAAGTTCTTAAAAACCACTCCTCCCCCCTCGTAACACATCTAAACAAATATGTGCCTCCTCTTCCCTCACCCTAGGTGTCTGACGTCATTTGTGGACGGCAACTTATGTTATCTAATACTAATATTCGGATGAATAAAAAAATTTGTGTAAAAAATATCATGCCATGCATTATCGTCAAATATTATTAACCAACAAGTACCAAAAATTTTTAGTTTAAAAAAATATTTACTTTTTAACAAATTATTGCTTCATTATTATTTTGTACAAATATTATTGCTTTGTAGTTTTAAGTGGAGTGCCGTCTTCGCAGAAACTTAGCATTGACATATTACGTTGTTCCAGGATATGTCAATGTAACACATATCACAAAAATACACCCCCACAGTTTTTTAAACTTAAACATTTAAATAAATATCATTTTTATATGATTATCTTTTTTATCATAATTTTATGATAAATATTTTTTAATTTAAATTATTTACCCCGGCGAGTGCCGCCTTCGCAGCTCAGCTGGTTGAGCCAAATTATCCAATTGGGCAACACAAAAAATAATAACTTTTAAGAAAGAAGATTTCTCCATTGGCATGCAACAATGGCGCCGTAAATCACAGAAGATGCATGAAATATACAATTTTTTATTTCGTATAAATTATAAAACAGTAGTTTAATTTGAACAAAAATATAATATTTTAATGTTAAAATATATTTCATAGTAAGTTTAGTTGATTTTTTGGTTTTAAACTACTCAAAAAATAAATTGCGCTGAAATAAGAAATTACCGCTTTTGGTTATAGTTTATTACTCTTCATGATTCATAGATTTGTTTGGCGTATTTATTGCTGTTTTTTAAATTTAATTGTAGATACAATGTAACAATGACTCCGGTTTCACTCCGACACTGTATAATAGACTGTACTGTACAGTAGTAGTCTGAGTAGTAGTACATTGTGTGTACACTGATGAGTAACACTTGTAGTGTAGTAGTGTGGCTGGCTGTATATAGTACTAGTACTGTAGTATTATATTGATAGTGTAGTTATTAGTAGACTACACTACGACACTAGTCATGACTACTAGTCTAGTGAACTCTAGTTCTAGTGACTAGACCTAGTGCCTAGTGTAGAGTAGTGTTGTAGACTACACAACTGAGTCAACTGTAGTCGTAGTGATAGTGACTTTAGGCTTTAGGTCTAGGTCACTTTTAGTCTTTTAGTTAGTTTTAGTGACTAATTCAGTACCTTTGTTTTGACTTTGAGTACTGTGATTAGTGTGAGTGACTGTCACTGTTTGTTATAAGTGTTAGTCAAGTTTAAGTTAGTGATTTGCACACGAGTATTTTTACTCTGCACATATACTAAGAACACTAGGTTGTTAGCCAGTTAACCGGTCCTCAGATCAGGACCGGTCCCGTTTAATCAGGATCGGTTAAACGCAACTTTACTGTAACGCGAGCGACGTTGACATCAAATCGCTTTCTCCATATTCCGGTATATAATTAATATACACGTCATCACAATTAGTTTAGTTCGCCTACGGTTAAAGAATTTTTTAAAAAATTGCTTGGTTGTCGAGGCACTGTGCGAGAGCTAACACGCAGAGCGCGTTTGATGTGAACAACAACAGTCAAGGCCGTGACTGTTTCTATTTAATATTAATTATATTCAGTTTCTTTATAAGACAAAGAAAGCTATGAAACCATATAACCCCCCATGACCTGACGGCATTCTCTGGTCACCGGTTTTATAGTCTGTTTCTCGCTTGATCTGCGCGAGCAGCTTAGTGAAGCACCTACGAGAGTCATTTGATAGACTTAGAGCAAAGATACCGGGGCGATTGATCGGTCCTCAAATTCGAGCTCAGTCATTTATTTAGTGAGTTTTCCTTCAAATCAAAGGCTTTTGACTAAAAGCTTACCACATTAATATCAAAACTGATATTTTCTTTTAAAAATGTAATTGTTATGCGTTGGAAGGGGAGTACCGCGAGTGTAGCTCAAACCCTATTGGAATAGGGAAAATGAGGGCGACGAACATCGTGTGCGCTGCAAAATTCAATAATTCTGGTGAGTTGACGATTGAAAAATAATATGGTATTTGAATAAATTCCATTTTATCATCACTGTTTACTCCGTCATAAGCATTATAATTTTATTATTTTTTAATTCGCGAGTTGACCGGCATCACACACAAGACACTAGAAAGTCACATGACGGACGAGGCAAGGCATGTGGGTTTTTTAAACTTAGGAAAAATACCTCGCTAACTTTAATGAACGGTTTAACCGATCCTCTTATTTAGAATGGCTAATCACGATAATAAAAAAAAATAAAAATTGACTTTAAACCATCACTGTTTACTTAATTCTTTGCATTTTTAAAAAAAAATTTGCTGAATTGAGAGAATCGCGAAAAAGAGCTGAACGCAAGCGGGGGGGGGGTAATTTAATTTATTAAATGCATTTATTATATGTTATATTTTAGCTAATATAGCGCTAATTTGTAAGTTTTTAATTTATAAGGCTGTTTTCGGCCCTTGACGCTACATAATCAGAGTAGAGTAGGATACATCCATTTTTTTTATCTAGCACCCTTCTTGCTGGGTTGTCACAGCAAGAGGCTACATGAAATTTTCTCGCTTAAAACAAACAAAAAAGAATCAAACATCTTCTTGTAAGGAAATAAAAAATGAAAATTTCATTATAATATTTATTGATCTTCTAAGAATCTTAAATTAGATATTTTAGCATGGGTCGTTCTAGGTAAAAAAAAATCTGGCTAGCAGGGTGCTAGATAAACAAAAATGATGTATCCTACTCCGATTATGTAGCGTCAATGGCCGAAAAAGCCTTATAAATTAAAAAGCTTTAAAAATTAGCGCTATACTAACTAAAATATAACATATATTAATTATTATAAATGTATTTAATAAATTAAATAAAATATTTAAAAAATATTTTTTTAAAAGGACACGCTTTTATTTACATATAGAAAGTGCACTTAAAAGAAGAAAATAAAAATTTTCAATCCGTGAACCTATCGACTGCACATAAAAGCGTGGGGCGCCCATCACAACTCATTTCTTATTGCAACTACTCTTTTGCATATAGATAAATTTTTCTAATTACAGTCGAACCCACTTACCTCGAGCTCGGTTAGCTCGACCACCCTATTATGTCGACGTTTTTTATTGGAACCGCCAAATTCTCTCTTTGTCTTAGCATTTTTTCATCGGCTAATTCGATTTTTTTAAGTCGTCGAAACCTAGTACCTCGAGCACAAAAGATGGCCAAATTTGCAACTTAACTTGGTTAGCTCGATTATCGTCGGTTGAAAATAAAGGTTTGTATCGAGAATCGACGGTGGTTTTTATATAATTAAATAAAAAAATTAATAAATTATTATTCTTTTAAAAGTTTGTTGTTGTTGCTTTGTTACCAGTAACGTGACTGTGACACTTAACACGCGCGTGACGATGAAATGAAATCATTTCTGATTAACACAGTACACACAGCCCACAACAGCGTGCTGTGATCAACGGTCAAGGCCACAATAGTTTTATTTATATTACAAGTTTGATTGACTGAGGAAATTCGAGAACGTTCTGATAGTTAAGTAACAGATATTCTGCACGTCAAAAGTATTAAACTTAAAATAACCATATTGATTTGTTTATTTGTATTTTAAATTCGCTGATGCGACTGTGACACGGTGAAGCGTAAACTTTGACCTTTTAGCGCATGCGCAGACAATTATAAACTGGTACCTTATTTTTCATTAAATAAATGGAATCGAAACATGAAAGAGACGTAATCAAAGTCCTTTACTTTGGCATAAATATATATATACATGTGTATATATATGTTTATATATATATATAAATTCCCGAGTAGTCATAACTTTTCCTGACTTTCAAGGCCGAGAATTTATTTTTAAGAATTCCCGCCTGAACGGGAACCATGGTTATGGTTATATTTAAATTTTAAACGGTCCTTAAAAACGAACGGTCATTACAACCTTAGACTTAGGAAATAGTGAAGAAATATTAGGGTTCCGATACGATTCCGATAAATCATCCCATCACTAATTAACGCTAACTAATTAATCATGTACATAAAGAAATTTCAAGCACATGTTAATATTTTGCCGCCATATTGGTTTTCGTTTTAACTCGATCATCGGTTATGTCGACGCCATTTTTCATACCCCAACGCCGTCGACTTAAGCGGTTTCGACTGTAATATGATAGTAGCATGTATATGATCAAAGTTGTGAAACTTTAAATGTTTATTAATATTCATATAAATTTGTATTTATGTTTCGCAGCTTTGTACATGATTGCGAGTTGTGATGAGGGCCCCACGCTTTTATGTGCAGTCGATAGGTTCACGGATTGAAAATTTTTATTTTCTTCTTTTTAGTGCACTTTCTATATGTAAATAAAAGCGTGTCCTTTTAAAAAAAGATTTTTTAAATATTTTATTTTCTACTTTTTAGTAACACAATTTTTTAATCAATTTTTTGACATAATCAACTCAATTTAATTAGTCAAACTTCGTTGTCTATAACTTAAATGTGATAGTGGTAAAAAGATAGATTATTAATTACAAATTTATGTATTTAAAAAATAACAGTTTCCCCAACTGAAAATTGAACCCAGTACCTCCAGGTCGAAAATCCATTAAGCCAACAATTGGGCCAACTAGGCTACACAAATACCAGTTGTTCCTCTTGTATTATCATGTCAATTTAGATTTAGTTTCGAATTACTGAGCTGTTTAACACCTGGAATGTCGTCATCCATGGCTGGTTGTGAACTCCGGTGACATTCACGTGAAAGTCAAGAATAGCACGGATACAGATTATATATATAAAGATAAACGTAAAAATGCATTTATTTAATTACGGTACATTCGATCGATCTGAAATTTTGATACAATGTATTGTCATCCAAGATCTATCTGTGGTAAAATTTTGAGATCTCTAGGACCATCAGAAGTGGGGTTTAATTTTACGTTACAAGATTTGACGGATACAACATACAAACAGTGTGAGTTAAATAAAAGCTTGTAAAATGAAAGTTCTCACGAGAAAATTAAAATTCGCAGCGAAAAAAATTACGTCTTAGGCTACGTTTATAGAGTAAGGCGGGTTGCCGCGAGTAACCAGAAAAGCGCCTAATCACTCGCGCGGTTGGTGTTTATAGTAAAAGCGGGGAAAAGCCAGACGACACGCAGTGAACTACGTCACCAAGGTCACAGGTGTGGTTGATTCCAGGAAATATTTGTAAACATAACCTTGAACTAAAAAAAGCTATGGACTATTCTCATTGTGAATTATAAATAAAGGAACTTAAGTCGTATCCATTCATGGTGTGAAGAGTTTGATAATTGCAATTTTTGGAAATGGACAAAAGACAAGATATATACAAATTAATACAAATTAAAAGTCAAGAAAAAAGGCAAGGTATGAGAAACCAGATTTTGCCAAACCAAGGCAACAGACAAACTATTTGCTGGTACTGTAACAAGCCGCCAGTACATATGGTAAAGCAGTGTTACCACAATAAAGGACAACCAAATAGGGTGTCACCTAATGGCAGCCCTTTAAGAAAGAACACAGAAGAAAGATCAAGACAAGATCACTTTGAAAACAAAGGTAGACAAGCATGGAAAGACAAATATAATCACAATTCCATATATAGAGATTATCAAAGCAGAAGATCATGGAGAGGCAGATATAGTTTTGATTCCAGAATAAGAAATTTTGATCAGCCATGGAGAAAGAATGAAAACCAAGATTAAGACATGAATGATAGAAAAATAATAAAGTTGAATCGAGCACAAATAGAAACTAGTGACAATCGCATATATGATAGGAATGAAGACCATAATAGCAGAGACAAAGATGGTACTAGTGAGTCTGAAACCATTCGTGTGAAATCATCTGAAGTAGGAACAACAATTGGTTGTGTATTAAGCAGAATGAAAGGCATAGATAAAAACAATGATTTTCAGATAAAGCTTTCTACTGACAGTGACTCATCTGGTCGAAATTCTATTGAATTATCTGGAAGCAAAAATGATATCTCAAAAGCTAAACGACTTATTCAAGATGCTGGAATTAATATTGTGAATATAATCGAATTCGTGGTTGGTGAATTATTGAACATTTAACAGTCTGAAGAAACTCACAGCCCATCTTTTTGAATTCACAGTCCCGCGCGGCAACGCGGAACAAGAACTAGTTCTGGTAATTACCCACGCCGGTCGGAAAATTTGTCACCTCAAGACACGCGTCCTCTATGAACACCTGCAAAGCAAAAATAGAAACATTCCTCGCGCGTGGGATTTCCCGAAACCCGCCGCCTCTATATACGTAGCCTTACGTGCTAAAATTTCAGGATCACCCTTAAAAATCATCAGTTATTGACTTAACTAGTATCTAGTTAATTGAAACAATTAAGGGTTATCTTTCTGCTAGTAGAAGATCGTTGAGCCATAATTGAGTAATAATAAATTGCCTATTTACGACAAAGCTTAACGATAACTTAAATTAAATAATTTATTTATTTGTATTTTAATTAGCATTTTATAAATTAAGATTCTATGAAAAAGATAACAAGCAAGAACTTTAGCTTGAAAGAAAAAAAATGATTATTTAGGTTTAAAAAAGCTGTACAAATAACTCATTTTTGTCATACTTTCGGCGACGGTTATTCTAAAAATGCAATCGATCTTAAAACGGAACGCAATGAAACTTAAGAAAACAAAAACATTACTTTGCGGCGTATTTGGCGCGCGGCGCCGGCTGAGGGGTCTAGTAAGAGTCGGAGAGGGCTTTGATGCCACCATCAGACGACGTGAGGCAAAAACATTCTCTCGTTGGTTCTCAAAACATAAGGCATATTATTACTTGCGGTTAACCGGTCTTTTTTGAACGGCTAACTGGTCCTCAAAAACGAGCGGGCTTAACAACCTTAGCGGTAACATTTAACAGGATAATAATTCAGAAAATTGATTTTTAAATCGAAGTGCTTATTCGCACTGTTTTGGTCGTGAGAATAACAACGAGCATTATAATTTAGGGGTTAGGCTTAGGTTTAAAACATGAACATGCATTATTAAATTATTATAATTATGAATTTTTAATATTAATAATTATGTTGTTTAATTTAACTTCTATTCTTTGATGATATTGTGATCTGTTTAGTAAGTTTATTATAATGTTTTTTTTAATTATGTAACTACATAATTCATAATAAGACAATGTTATGTAATGGTGTTAAAGTGAAGTTGAGGCTGATAACCCTTTAATTAATTTAACCTGCCTCTAGTTATCAATCCATGTGCTTTGAAAATATTTAAATATATTCTTTTGTTTTTGACTGCAGTCTTTAGAAGCATTCCTGAAATTGGTGGTTCAGCGATAACTTACAAAGTGCTACCAGTGTCTAAAGCTTACATGTTGTGCTGACGGACATTTGGTTCACAGACAAAACGGCTCAGACAAATGGGCTCCGACATAATGTCCCTGGACTAATAATAAAAAATACAATCAAATATTATATTCATATTTTTCATCACCGAGATTCAGTGTCAGGTTTTGTTCACAAGAAATAATGAATAATGAATTCACAAGAAAAAATTTAATACCCTTTACTCACTCGATTTGGTGCCAAGTCACGGTTGTTTGTTGACAAGAAATGATATAATAAAATCAAGAGAAATAATTTTACAATTTTACAACTTTTATAAGGTTGAAAAAGTTAACAAAAGCTTAAAATGCAAAAAAATGTAAATTTTTTTGTTAAAAAAATGTAAACATGTCTGGGGCCGTTATGTCGGGGACGTTTTGACGGGTCACGCTGACATCAATATTTGCAGTAAAATAAAGTTTAAAAAAAAGAACAATCTGGCATTGATAATTGATAACCCCGTCTCTGTATAATTTTGAAACTTAACCTCTGGTCCGCAAGACTTACAAGTTTTGGGATGGGTGGATTATTTTATTTATTCAATTACTTAATATCACTGTATAATATGTAACCTAACATTATATTTTTTAAATGAAAACACTAAATTTTTAACTTAGCAATTATTGCTTTTATTTTTCAGATAACTTATAAATATGCTTTTTTGATGGCGGAAGCAAACTTTATTATGTTTGAGACATTTGACTTTGATCACAATGAGAGTTTCCAAGCAGGCTGGAATAAGATTTCAAAGTCGATTGATTCAGCACAAATGGCTCCAGCATTTCTTCGGGCAAAAGTATTCTTCTATAATAAGTATGTATTTGTTTACACAATAAAATGAAACCTACCACACAAACCCATAAAATTACCCATAAAAAATCTAATAATAATAATAATCAAAACATTCTCAAAACACTAATAGTTAATTTCCAAAGCATATAAAAGAAAGCATTGATACACTAGAACAAATTCAAAAAAGAGCTACCAGATTCATTACTGGAGAATATTCAAAACTGACAAGAATAATAACACCATTAGTTAAATCATTAAACCTTGAAACACTAGAGGATAGAAGAACCAAGAGCAAAGTAGTAATCATACATAAAGCAATTAATTCCAATTTAGAAATACAACACAAAGATAATCTTCTGTATAGAAGGAGCGTTTGTAAACAGATAAGATAAGATAGGTCTTAGGATGCAGCAGCCAGTGACCGAGTCTCCTGGCGTCTTGTTCTATGGAATGGCGCACATGTGAAGCAAACAGATAACAGGCTTCCAAGCTTAGACAGGCCAGGAATGACCATAGCTGGTCCGACATGTGGATGCACCTTTTTGGCTCTGATAGGTCTAATAAACCACTAAAGGACACACCAAATGCTTACAGCACATAGCTAATGTATTGAGAATGGTCCTTGTCAGTCACGATAGACAAACAACAACATACTGTACTAGCATATAAATTATAAATTTTGAACATCTATCTTTATGTATGGTATAATTTAGAAATACAACACAAAGATAACTTAATACAACCCTCAGATAGACAGACATAAGGATAAAAACACCTTTCTTATTCCGTATGCAAGAACAAACACATACAAGTTTTCCTTCTTCCCGTCCGGAATTCGGGCGTGGAATGGGTTGCCTGAAGAATCCAGGAAAACCAACACTTTATCAACATTTAAATCTCTAATAAAAATGCAGGACTAAACACAAACCATAGATAAGCGTAGGACGCAATAATCTTCTGTATAGAAGGAGCGTCTGTAAACAGATAAGATAGGATAAGATAACGAAATAAAAATTATAAAAAATATTTTAAGTATATGATTTTCTTTTTGGTTAAGAGAAAAAAAAGGGAAATAAATAAATTTGTCCTGCTACCTGGAATATTTTAAATTTATTAATAATGTAAAGGAAAGTGTGAGACTCATGATAAATAAAAAATACAGAAATTTTTTTAAATTTTGAAACATATCGTTACTAGCATAAGCACTTCTTGATGATGTGTTCTTTATTTTTACATTAAACCATAGAGTCTTAAAGGTCCTTGCTTAAATTTTAAATATATCATGGGCGCCTTACGCTTTCATTTTAAGTTTTTTTTAAATTTCAACTCTAGTCCCCACTTGCTTATCAGAGTTAATTTGTTCCGGACTTCCACAATAGGTGAATTTCCACAGAGAAGGATTTCTTTTTAGAGTATCTTCATAGTTAGAGAAATGAAATTCTACTTACGGCCTAAGTATTTTTATTCAGGATTATTAGAGCCTAATGATGTGAAATAACACCCTTTAATCACCATGAAATTTGTGCCACCAAATATATATTTTTAGACACAGTAAGAGAATATAAGATAGATTAGATGCTACAAAAATCATATTATTATTGTACATTTATTTGCACAACCAGTGAACATCTTCTGATGTGCTTGGTTTCACCACACCTGACCACCCAGCATGCACTGTATCATTTTCTCTGTCTTGATAAACCTGACCACCGAGCAATGCACTGTATCATTTTCTCTGTCTTGATAAACTTTTCGTGAATAAACAGTATTTGAGAAAACAGTGATAGAGTGAAGCCGGGAAAGTCAAACCACAAAGGGAAAACTGTATCCCAGGTAGCAGGAGTAATTGCTTCCTTTCCTTCAGTTCTAATGCAAACAAAAGCTTGTCCTTTGATAAGAAAAATTAATTAATTTTTGAGTCTTTTGAAGAAAGAAAAATGAATTTTCACCCTCCATACTTTAATGGCCAGATGCCCATGGCTTTGCCATGGAGCTATCATGACTTTATTAAATTCTATGGGTGACTCCTAGTAAGCATTTAAAAAAAATTTTTAGAAGCCCTTTTTTCTCACTATAATTAAGTTTTATTGAAAGAAAAGTTTAGGAAGAGTATTAAGTGGTTGACCCCTGGGATCGAACTCAGGAGTCTAGGTTATGATGCTAGCATTTACAAGTGCAATTAAACCATTTGGCCAGAGTGCTGTTGTAAATTAGGATGCATAATGTATCAGTACAATGTAAGTTAAAACTTTACTAACAAATTCAAATGAACCTGTTAAACTCAAATCATGCAATATCGGAAAGGTATATGCAAAATTTCAGTTCAGTGGAGCACAGGAAGTTGATGAAATACTTTTTACAAGACTTAGACATTGACTAGCAGACAGCTATATGCCAGGACAGACAGAGCAAATTAAATAAAAGCTTGTGATAAAATATAAGTAGCCTAGCAATTCAGTATATCACATAGAATAGGACTGCGATAAAACTTTTAAATAAAATACAAAATACACAAACAAATTCAGTAATGTGTAGTGGCAGAAGATATTAATTTTTTTTTACATATTCTTATTTTATCAGGTATGGATGTTGAAACTAACATCTTTAAGTGGATAAATAACCTTAGACTAAGTACATTTTTTTAATTTAGATGAATTTTCCACTTTGATTTCTTATGAAATTATGAATAGTCTTAAACACAAATTTATTGTATGTAAATTTTTTGTAAAACACATGTATTTTAAAATTTGAGAAGTAACAAAAACTGTGGACTGTGGTACCCTTAGTCATTTAGAAATGTGGGTATCTTATTTGACATATTTATGAGGTCACATGGGTAAAACATTCTGGTCACATAATCTACAGTATAAGAGATAATGGCTCAGCAAAAAGTGTTTGTATACTTTTGTTGTTTGTGCAAGTTATAATAGAGCCAGGAGGGGTTTCCCAACATCTATCAAAGTGACACACAGTGTGAGTAGTGTCTTGCCACAACCATTAGATCAATGACGTGACTGACAAACATTTTAAAAAAATTATAATTAACGTTTTAGAAATGGAATTGCTTGAAATATGAAACATTTTTTCTCCAGGAATGTAGGCCAAATGGATTATGAAAAATATATCATGTGGAAGCACAAAAATTCTTCCCATTCTGGGGAATATAAACAAAGTGGTATGTTAAATTCTGTTTGTTGATTAAAAAGGAAATTTAAGTAAATTAAAATTTAAGAGATTTATCCAATTATTTTAAATTACATCACTTTTATTAAGGATATACCACACAAGACTTCCTCCATATATTTATTATATGTATAAAGATGGATAAAGTTAATAGAATTTTTAGATTCTATCACATGTATTTGTAATATTACATTTAAATAATATTATTTTTCTTGAATTAAGCACATTCATGCTTTTTGCCCAGTTTATGACCTTCTTGTCAGTTTTATGCCCTCTTCAGCATAAGGTAGTCAGTACTTTCCTATTGTTATAAATTAATTCATAAGTGTTTAAAATACAATTTTCTTTGCAAATTGAAATACATCTCTATCAAGTCAAGCATTTAAATTTCCTGATCATTCTTTTTTTTTCACCAAGAATCTTCAGTTTGAGGACTAACCTGTCAGTTACTATCAATAGAATATAATATATAAGGGTAGTTCCAACACTTTTCACTATTAATCGATCATGTATACCTAGACACATAATAAATCAGTCTCAAATTAATTATTATAAAATAAATGATCAATATTATTTAAAATATTTTAATTTTGTTAAGTGGTTTAAAAAATATTTTATTGAATATCATGTTTATTAACATCTCCTTAATTTTTTTTTAAAGGAGTTTACTTAAGTTTTAAGTGAATAGAATAATATTTGCAAGTTCTGTTTAATTTTCATTAGAAAGTGCTAAATCTAACTTATTCCCATTAATTAAATTGTACTTTTTTTTCCCTCCCCAGAAAATGTAACATTTGAAAGGAGCAGTTCTCCAAATAATACAGTTCAGTCTTTAGAAGTTAACAACAGTCACTGCAATGTGGGAATCCCCACCAATTTAACCCAAGTATCAGAGGCTCATGGTAAGGAGCAATGTGTTACTTTGGGTGAAAGTTCTGAAGACCACCATCAAATGTCACAAGTTGTTCAAGAAACAGAAAGTTCACTTAGTTTGTCAGATTTGGCTGAATTGTTACAGAACAATAAGCCTGTTCCAGGTCTGAGATCTTTGAATATACAACCATCAAATGCTGACCCCACGCCTTCAACAATGTCCAGGAGGGTGAAGCCATGGGAAACTACTGCCTCCAAATCTGAAATTTTGTTACCTCTTGATAAAAAAATATTTTCTGGAAAATGTTCAGGCCCTTTAACATAAGCTGTTTACATTAAAGAAACAAAACTTTTCAAGTTAACTATTGAGAATGATGTTGAAATGCATTGTTGTTATTACTCTGAACTATATCTATTAATTATTTTTTAAATGTTATTTCACCGCATTGTATATCACAGATAAGCTACCATTTACAAGCTTTCAGACTTAATTGTGTGATTTCCCTTCTAGTCGTCGTTTAGAGGCATTTTAGATGTCACACCTGAGCAAATCTTGCAGGTCACCGGGTGCAGAGTTCTATTTTTTGTTGTTGTACATTGTGCAGTCATGTTGTGTTGATGTACCTATTTTATTCTATCTAGGAAACTTGCATATTTATTAGAGTTTAAAATGTTGATATTATGTTGGTTTTCCTGGTCTTATGAATTCTAAGAATATTTAAAACATCCTTGTGATATTTTACTATTTGCTGTGAAATATCTTTTCCATTGCCACTAGTATTAAAATGTAGTCAAAAATGAAACAAAACTGTTAATTAATAAGAAACGAATGTATTAATTTTTAAAATTAAGTGTATTATTCTTATAATACAGCATCATTGTTCCATTTAATCATTAAAGCATGTTCATAACAAGAGTAGCAGATGCATCTTAATCATTTAAATATACACACCTGAAACCTCAACATATATAATTAATTATTGAACTGAATGTTCATCAAATCTAATCACATACAAGATAAACAGGAATGTCAGTAATTAACTTCTGATAATAGCTGAAAATCGTCTTAACTCAACAGAACACTGACTAATTTTCTTATATTGTTTGGCTAAAAATTTACAAATACATAAGCAAAATGCTGTATGCAGGAAATGTATTTAATTGCATAATGAATTAAATATCCATATTATTAACCATAAGTTAGTTTATTTTGTGATATTTTAGGTAATTCATCTGAAAAGCTATCGTGTTTTTCAAAGATTGATGATGAGAAAATATTTTGCTAATTTCATCAGAATATCAAATAATTATCTAATACAAAGAAATCTAGGTAAGAGTTATTTTATGTTCAGCCAAAATAATATTATTTCAATAATTAATTTAAGCTATTAAACAAATTTCATTCCATAAAATGTTTTAATTTTCTTAAATAATAAATAGTATGGGGTTAAAATTACTGCATTAAAATTTGCACTAAAATCTTAAATGTGTATTATAATTATACGAAATTGCTTATGAAGTCTTAAACAGCTGCAGCATTTAGGTGTTAGATACATCTCATTGACAAGTTCTCCGCTTACACCAAACTATTCATTTTCTCCCATCTCTTATACCAGTTCAAAATGATTTGGAAATGCTGGCAAAAATAGTGATTAGGTTGTTGTGCGTAGACCATCCCTATAAAAAGTTTGACACTCCATTACAACTTACAGTTACATAGAAACATTTTGGCATTACACATTTTTGCCAAAAATGAAAAACACAAACTGGCTCCTATTTACAACACACAAGAAAAGATAAATTCCTGATGTCGGTGCTCTCTTCAAGCACTCAATGACAATTAAATCTATTTACAAAATGAATTTAAATCAACTCAGCGCACTGACCAAATGATATATACCTGTAGTATTAGTACATAAACATTCCTTTACATGAAATAATATTTACTTGTCCCATTAGACACACCAGTTACAGCAATAAGAACTAGAATAGTTTTAGATAAGTATCATATAGCAACAGAAATAATACCATGATTATAAGCTAGATAGGAAAGCAAAGGAAACCTGATGTAAGACCATCGGGTACCAGCAACAGAAAATTTCAAAGATTAATTACGGCAATAATAAGCATTAGACAAAAAAAACTGAATTTTTCATTTTTAAAAAAATATATTTTATTACTACCTAGTAAATGAAATTCTTTCGCTCATACTGGAAATAATTATTTTAAAACCTTTTTTAAAAAGAGCTATGGATAAAAATATTATATTCTAAGTTGTTAAGTTACTAAGAGACAGTTTTGGGTTTTTAACTTACTTGGATTACTATTTCATGAATTTGCATGCATCAACGTACTAACATTTTAATTTTAATACTAGGTTATTTTTGACAAACCAATACCACAAATTTATTTTTTTTAAAATTAACTTACACAATTGTGGACTGATAAAACCACATAAATCAACAGTTTCTTGAAGCTGTTTAACTTTCCAAATTATAGTAATGGACTGGAGTTCTCTGATTACACTGTCTTCAAGTGTTTAAAAAAATCTCAAATGAAAATTAATTCTCAAAAAATTCAAAGTAAATCTACATATTTCCCTTAAAATAGATCCAATTGTGGTTATTCAGTTAATTCAGTGATGGACCAAAAAAAACAATTCAGATGATAAAGTATCAGATTAAAATACCTCTAAAGAATTAAGAAAAGAAATATGAAGATTATTTAATACCAAGAAATAAATTTAGGATCATATTTAGGATCTTATTGAATTACACTTGTATTTTAAAACCAATTTTTGAAAACTAAAAATACTTTTATATACAACATGAAAATTTAATTATGTCATTAATAATGTCAATAACTATAACAACTATCTTTTGTTAAAGAGCAATTGAGGGAATGATGAACACATAAAACTCAAATTTACATTAAATCTCACACATATTTAAAACGAGCTCACTTAATGTCAAGGGCACTGGTGGTAATCAAAATTGTTTATTGAACACACAATGTCCATGGCAACTTGGTCATGAGGCATCACATCACAGTTACTTTTATCCAATTATATGTACTTTTAAATTTTTTCTAATCATACAGCATTCTCACTTTCTAATCATTTTGAAACATTAAATTGTGATCAGTTATCATTTTGTTAAATATTTAATCAATTATTTTTACAAGTTACATTAGAATTCTGAAATGTAAAGGGTTTAAAAACTTTATTATTTTGGTTTGCAATTTCATAATTTTATCTTCAGTACCATACATGCATTTAATATTTTATCAATAGACTGTCATAGACTCATTATGAATCACCTTACTATATAAATTATTGTCACATCTTTCTTTCTAAACGACCTTTTTCACTACCATTTCTCTTCATAACCTATTAAAATCCTCATCAATACTTTAAAATGACTTACAACTTCATTAAAACAATAAACATAACCGAAAGACAACTTGGTAAGAGCCAGTTGGCATAGACAAAAATGCCAGTCTCCAAGAGTAAAATAAAATCTTAGAGCTAAAAGACGTGAGTGGAAGCTTACTGGAAATAATTTAAAATTTTACCATTTTGTTTAAATATAGGAAGATCTTGAGAATGAATTATTGCGCAGAATTTGGTTATGTATTAAAAAAAAATGAATTTTGCCCTGCAGCTGGAACAGCTGCCATATAAGAAGTACATTCTTTCTACATCCAAAATTTAAAATTCTTTTCTCATTATTATACAAGTACAAGTGTTAAAGGTTAAAAATCCTATTACATGAATTATTACAATAATAAAAATAAACTGCTCAAAGATTTAAAATCAATTGTGAGTAAACAGTTGTTTTTCCCTCCAGTAATTCAATAGTTGTATTCATTATAAAATGGACCAGGTTTTCGTCTTTCATGGTCACTAAATGATCAGTAAATTGCAGCAGATGATTTCCAGGACATATTCAAAATTTTTAAAACAAATTCTCTTAACCAAAAGCATCTTCTGATGGTGGCACATAGGAAAATCCTGCAAATACTCCATCTGCCTCCATGACACTGGCACTGACAAGTCTGCTACTCTGACCACCAGATCTGCCAACAGAGGCTGTTTGAATAGAAATAAAAGTACACTATTTTGATATTTCTTGTTTTTGTAACATTAATTTTTTTAAAAACATGCATCTGTGTATTTATTATTATTAGTAAATAGTAGTTTTTTAAAAAAAAGAATTATATCCTTCATTTGATACAATAGTAAATAGCATAGTTATTAAATTTTAATTTTATAATATTGCAATTGAATCAGATTCTTGTTTCAATTGCGATGAAGATTATTTTTAACTTTTTGTTAAAGAATTGAATTTATTCTAACTGGGGCTTAATAAATAAAAAAAAATCAAATGTTTATGTTAAGGTTACCTGGAACTGGTTCTCTTACAAACTCTGGATCAAAATGTTTAAGGTCAAGGTGATCAGTCTGAAATTATAAAATAAAATAAACATTTACAGCTCATAATAATCGGTTTCATTTCATCATCCATGTTAAAATTTAAAAAAATACTGCCATTTATTAAGTTGGTGCTAAAAATAAAAGTTTAATGCCTTCAGTTAGTTAAATAACAAGCAGCAGAAAAATGTGATGAAAACAAAAATTAACCAACCAGTAAGCTGATTAACATTATACAAACTTACCACATTAGGGTTATATGGGGGCAGGATTTTCTTTTCATACAAATCTTGCCAGTTAATGTCTGAAAAAAAGTCGTGGTTCTTGATTTCTTGGAAATCTCGTTTTGCCCCCAGCCTATTCTCTTTCTCCTTCTGAAGAAGCTGTAGAAATTTTTTTAAAAACGTAAAATCAAAGTTTTTGACTATAAATCCCTTATATTTGAGACGTATCTAAAAGTAATGATTATGTTAAATGTAATACCCATCGTGCGACAAACATTTACAGACTGAACGCGACTGAACTCCCTTGCTGTAAACACGAGGTAGTGGTCGTGGATGGCTGGAGTGAACTCCAAAGACCCGTAAAATGTAAACAATACAGACAGGTATACAGAGTTACAAAACGATAAACTAAAAATGCATTAATTTAATTACGGTAGGTTCGATTGATCTGAAATTTTGATACAATGCATTGTTAGGTGACACGAGTCTATTTGCAAAATTTCAGCTCGATAGCATCACGGGAAGTGTGTCATATTTTACTTTTGTTTTTCCGCCCGCCCGACGACGAACGACAAGATTTCGAAGTTAATATAAGGGATTTAATAAATAATCTCCAATTAAATAATATAATGACGAAATAATGAGCCAAATATTATTAGTTACCAAACATTGTGTCAAAGATTATTATTAACAAAATATTGTCGACTTACTCCTTCTAGTATGGACCGTCCTGCTGCAGAAACGTTTGTGCGTAACCTGAGAGGTTTGAAGAGGATATTATCATACATTTCAGCAGTGTCTCTACTGTAGAAGGGAGGCTGAAAGATATAGAAATAAACAAATTAAATTGGTGCTGTTAGTAATTATACTTTTATTCACAGTAATTTTGAAAACTAATACTAATAATACGCAGCACAAAAAATAATCACATGATTTTTTATAACTCAACTGAAACATAGATTAAAATTTTTTAATTGATTAGCTGTTCATAAATGTCACCCCCAGACTATCAATACTATCGTAACTGATATAGACATGCATTAACTGATAAACCAGAGATTCTGTTTTTAGACAGAAACCATGCTCCCCTAATTTCTGACATTGATAACTTAGCGCAAAATTAATATTATGTTAAGTCAAAGAGGTAAGATAAAAATACCCCCAAAAAGCAAGCAGTTGGCCTACATTTATCCACAATGTTGACTAATAGGACAAGGTAAAAAGAATCTGGTACAGTTTTATAGTATAGAATATACATTTAGCTATTTCAAAATCATTAAATATGTTTTCTAAGCCAACTCACCAGCCCATACAACATCTCATAGAGTACAGCACCCAAACACCACCAATCTACTGTTTTGTCATAGGGCTTCTTGCGTAACACCTCAGGAGCCAAATACTGTTCAATAAAAGAAGAGTAAAGAAATAACATAATGATGGCATTTATTTAGTGCATTGAATTTAAACCAAAAATACAATAAAAATGACAATGAAGGCAGTAGAACTCCGTTGTGTCGCTGGCCTTGTGTTGCCAAAAAAAACAAGGATCGCTATAAACGAACTCAAATGTGGCGACAGTATTTAATGTGCTTAAAATCGTCTTCCTGATTAAATATGCAAATATAATTTGGAACTCCTTTCGAACCTCCTACTTTGACTCATTAAATACGTTTTTTTGCACACGACCATCTTTTATGAATGTACATTGCATAGTGTTAATAACACTGTTAAGTAATATTAGTAAAATCATATTGACAATGAGGTTGAATAAATCAAATGGTTGTAATAGACAACTATTCTGCAGACGGCACATGTTGTCTTTCAGCTATGCGGTCTTTCAGCTACGCGGCCGCGCAGATATCTGACTGTCGCCACACAGCATTTTAGAATTACCGCACAGCAAATTTGATAGGGATAATATAATATCTGTTTGTGAGGTGTAAAATGTTGCTCATAAAAATAAAACTGATGATGTGTAACTTGTAACTTTTCAGACGAATTTGTTATTTTGAACAAGGGCCAATGTTCTTAGAGGGAACATTGATTATAGCATTTTATGTCAATACTGTAAAGAATGGATTGATTAATAATTGCGTGGTTTATGGTCATTAGTCATTAGGTCACACTGACACTGGTACTAGTTCTAATGCTTCTAGTACGTCTACTTGAAATAAAATTTTCTTCACTGTTAATTTAATTTTGTTTATTAAAAAATTTAAACATTTTGTGCTTGATCTGTAACTATAAAAACCGGAGTTATTGTCTAAGATGTTCTGTCAAACTTAATGTTAAAGTGGGGAAGCATTTATTACCTATAGGCAGTCTCAGACATAAGAATGAGAGAAGAAATATCAGAGCTATTAATTCAAGAATGCGAAATAAATGAGAGCCATATAAACATCTAGTATGAAACATATACTTAAATCTCTGCACAATGTAAGCGCGGCCGTGAAACATGTTTTATTGCAGAGTTACATCTTGAAAAACATTTCTGGACGTAAACTCGACATGTAAAAATAATTATTTAAATTAAACAATGTACATATACAAAAATAGCCAGCATCCGGAGTAAAGGTCAGTCTATTAGAGGAACGGATTAAATTAAAGTACATAAGACACAAGACCTAACATAAAACGAAGATTTGAAATTGTGTTAGATAATAAAGATGCCATGCTTATATATTATTCTTATTCTGATTCTTTTTCTTCTACTTTTGTTTTTGGTTCTTTTTCTTCTTCTTCTTCTTTTATTATTGTTATTAAATTTGCACACAAGAAAAAAAAAGGGTGTTTTGAAAATGTGAGGAGTAATTAAGTAATATATACGTATTTTCTAGGGGGGAAAAAATAAATGAAATAAAGTTTTAATAATCTCATAAGTTTTTGTTTTAATAACCTCGTCTCGCTCGACCAACTCCAGCCCATGCCACAATATAATGATAAACCAACACAACCCCTTTTCCCTATGTAACACGCACACAATAATCTACCCCCCCCCCACACACACACACACAAACAACAACATCAACAACAGAAAATGTAGATGTCACGTTGCGACCGCCTGACTGCACTCCCCACAGCTGCGTCACAAATGCATTGTCTCATGCTTTTTTTGGAAGGTGATAATTCTGTAGCGGATGTTTTGAATAAGAGCAGATGTAAGATAGGTGAGGGCAACATGGCCCTCTAGAAGAGCTTTCCACAATTGTTTTTAAAAATGGTGGCGTGGGCAAAAGGTTTCAAAGTAAATTCGTCTCTGATACACCAGAAGTGAGTTAGTTAGCCCGAGCCTTTGTGTACATGGTTGGCCTGACCCTTGTGCACATGATTGGCCTGACCCTTGTGTACATGGTTGTCCTGACCCGTGTGTACATGGTTTGGCCTGACCCGTGTGTACATGGTTGGCCTGACCCTTGTGTACATGGTTGGTCTGACCCTTGTGTACATGGTTGGCCTGACCCTTGTGTACATGGTTGGCCTACCCTGTGTACATGGTTGGCCTAACCCGTGTGTACATGGTTGGCCTAACCCGTGTGTACATGGTTGGCTCGCTCCTTGTGTACATGTTTGGCCTAGCCCGTGTGTACATGGTTGGTCTGACCCTTGTGTACATGGTTGGTCTGACCCTTGTGTACATGGTTGGCCTGACTGTGTGTACATGGTTGGCCTAACCCGTGTGTACATGGTTGGCCTAACCCGTGTGTACATGGTTGACCTAACCCGTGTGTACATGGTTGGATCGCTTCTTGTGTACATGGTTGGCCTGGCCCTTGTGTACATGGTTGGCCTGAACCTTGTGTACATGGTTGGCTCGACCCTTGTGTACATGGTTGGCCTTACCCTTGTGTACATGGTTGGTCTGACCCTTGTGTACATAATTGGCTCACCCCTAGTGTACTGGTTGGCTCTCACCTTGTGTACATGATTGGCTCGACCCTTGAGTACATGATATACCCCATGAGAAAGTTTTGCAACGCCGCTGCGGAGAAATTTGCACCAGCTGCTTAGCTTGACGAGAGTTAAAAAGAAGTTCCGATTTGACAGACAGTTACCCCTACATTTGTTAATGCAGACCTATCCTTTATTCATTGACCTGTCAAATGTATGCAAATTCGATCGCTAACAATGCTTAGGATATGCGCACACGCCCGGAGTGTCCTAGATCCATCAACTGTATAGCGAACTCTCCACGATATGGAAGCACAAACCTGCAGCCAATCAGCACGACTTCATCTCCAGCCGCAAGGGTTATGTATGCTGCCCTCACATCCCATGCAAATCAAGGGGTCAGACTTTTGCCAACAATAAGTGACGGCACAAAACACTAAAGTAGCCCCCCCCCCGGAGGGCCACTTACACACACACACTCGCCCAATCCGTCATCTTTTTATTTACCTCAGGTGTCCCACAGAATGTAGAGGTTGTTCCCTGGCCTACTATGCCTTCCTTGCAGAGACCAAAGTCGGTGAGGACAATATGACCCTGTGAACGACAATACGAGAGATCATTTTTTTTACAAATTGTTCATACACTGAATCACTTAGCATTCAGATTGGTTAAATCAGGGGTGTTCATATTATATTCTGAAACTAGTGAGTCGGTTACACATATGAGTAAAAACATCTTGTCACAAAGATGTTTTCGGAGTCAGTCTGGGTCATAGGCGGATTCAGTATGGGTCTTAGTAGGAGTAGAATAGGTCCCAGTCAGAGTCAGTGTAAGTTCTAATCGGAGTCAGTATGGGTCCTAGTCGGAGTCAGTCTGGGTCCTAGTCGGAGTCAGTCTGGTTCCTAGTCGGAGTCAGTATGGGTATTAGTCGGAGTCAGTCTGGGTCCTAGTCAGAGTCAGTATGGGTCCTAGTCGGAGTCAGTCTGGGCCCTAGTCGGAGTCAGTCTGGGTCCTAGTCGGAGTCAGAATCGGTCCAGCGCTCATACTACACAACCTTAAAAAAAAACACCTCTGCCCTGAAATATTTAAGGTACCCAAAGTTGTAATTACTTTTGTATGTGTATTTTCGGCCTATATCCAACCAATAGGTGGCCGATGTAAAGCTTTTATTAGTCCCATGTTCAGTTACTGTTGGGTGCACATTAGCACACATGCTTACGAAGCCTAGATTAGGCCGATATTCAGCGTATATGCTGTATGTATGTGTGCATATATGTGCATACATATATATATATATATATATATATATATATATATATATATATATATATACATACATGGGCGTAGGGAAGGGAGGGCAAGGGGGACATTTGCCCCCCCCCCACGTTTGAGAAAAAAAATTTCATAAAAATGTCATAAAGTTGTTATAATTAAACTGAACTAAATTTCCTGACAGTTTATTACATGGAAGACAGTTTACATTTATCAAACATAAAAAAGAATTATATCTGCAAGTATAACTGATTACATTACTGATTGTTCTAAATATTCCAGTTGTTTAACAATTTCTGTAACATTTTCAGCAAAAATCCGCAAGATTTTATATTTATGTTACCATCTAGTTTCACATAGCAAAGGAACATTTAGAATAAGTTTTCTTTGCAACTGAATTATTTGCTTCACGAACAATGTCTTCACGCAAAAGAGACCCACAAATTTCGATTATGGTGTATGTATGTATATATGTATGTATATAATATATATGTATGTCTATATATGTATGTATGTATTCATGTATGTATTCCGCATTTATGCGCTAAATATTAGGCCTATATTCAGCACATAATAGCTCTAAATTCATTTTGTCGGCCAGAAGTCACGCTTCTCTTAGTCTTATTTATTGTCACCCAACATTATGAAGTATTTCATCAGTGTGTGACACACTGATCCTATTGTATAACAGCACAGTTATTTCTAGCTGCTAAACCCGTTTTAATGTTACAAATTTATCTTGCAGAGAGAGAGAGAGAGAGAGACCGAACATTGAATGTACTAGACTCTGGGACATTTGAGACAATGAACTTAAGTTTACTGCAGCGCAGCCGGACGAATAGCCAAAGGATTTGATCTCGTATTTTAAGAACCACTGTGCATGAATCGCTTATACAGGGAAATATGTACTCTCTAATCGCCTTGTTTAATGTTTACACACACAAAATCGTTTACCTTGCCGCTACAACATACCACCAACCGGTTCGGTTAATGCCTGGCAGAGGTAATCACCAAAGTGTTTATTGTTGCGTGACGGCCGACGTTGTTCGGGATTACCTACCTGTTTGTAGCAACGCCAGGCAATCTGCAGTCTATGCTCCCATTAAGCTGCGCAGATATCTGACCGACGCCGCTCGGCAATTTAGAATTACCGCGCAGCAAATTTTGTAATATATTGCAAAAAAAAATTAAAAAAATATGGATGCTGTTCAACTTTGCAACTTTGAACACGAATCAAAGAACCTTAGAGGTAACATTGCAAGCAGTTGATGCAAGAAGATGTGAACTTGTTACAGAGTAATATAAGGAGGACTCTTCTTTGATGTAGCACCAGGTGCATATATGTATTGTGTAACGGCTATTTGATGTATATGATGTTGTCGTAGACGAACATGCGTTTGTGACTCACCGTTGAATCAAGAAGGATGTTTTCTGGCTTGAGATCTCTGTTGAACAAAAATATCATAAAACAATTACACATTTTACTTGATTAAAACGTCAAAACAATAACTTATGACTGGTTAAAATGTGTATGCTTTTATTTGTATCCAACAATCCGCTCTCTAACTGTTAAAGTTTCGGGAGTTGAAGCTTTGCGTCTATCATTCTTAATGACAAAAATATTATTTTAGGAAACAAAAAGATATTGGATTTAAAATATGTCAAAGTCTCTGATAATCGGGTTTTTCCTGCACTCCATTATTTCTATGAAATACGGTTTGTTGTTTATGAGATTGGAAAACGCCACAAAGTATACAAGAATGTTACTATTTTGGGGCCGTCGATAAATGACGTCACGCACCTAGGGGGGAGGGGGGTCCACACATGTGAGACGATGTGTGACGAGGGGGGAGGGGGGAAGTTTAAGAAATGTGACTTCATATCAAAACTTGCAACTTTAAATAAAAGTTCCTCTTAATTATTTGATTTCTTACAATTTATTTTATAATGTTTTACATGGCTTCATGTGTGTTACGATATTAGAGTGCAACCTTACATTAAATACATACTTAAATGACCAAAAATAAAGTGATTTGAAACATTTTTATTTTCAAATAGAAAATATGGCTTTTATGGGGGTGAGGGGTTAAAGTTTTGTGACGTTTTACTGGAGGGGGGGGTCTACGTTTCTTGTGACGATGCGTGACAAGGGGGGAGGGGGTGAAAAATCGGCCAAAATTGCATGACGTCATTTATGGACGGCCCCTTTACACAAGTTTTGGTATAACGATGGGGCTAACGTGTCTGTAGAAGTGACAGTTTGTTGGTAAAAATCAATCTAAAATTCGTCAAATAAATATTTTAATAATTTTTCGCATAGGCTAATAACCACCAACTGTTGAGTGACTGGTCAACGAAAACCCGGATGTTTTATTAAATTCGAGCAACAAAGCCCGCACAAGGACGTTCCGCCACCGTTCGGTGGCATGTTGTAAAACAACAGCCGTCTCGACCGGCATACATGTGCATCGCGTCAAAAATACTATTCATTATAGTTAAAATAAATAACTCGTAAAAACAGAGCTTTTGACTATAAATCCCAACGCGCATAACTCAAAATAAAGTCTTGGAAGAAATACTGCACCAAAAATAACTCGTTTTGAACGTCCGCGTAAACGTGTTCAATATGATCGGCTGTAGGAGTCATGTGTGTTTGAGGGACCAATCGCTAACGATGACCGGACAGAAAAAGTGCCTTTTATTATATAGGATTTCACCAAATTTAGTTATTACATCGGTTAAATTAATGTCAACATTTCTGTTCAGAGATTTCCGCCATTAAATGACACACCCAATTACAAGAAAGGTTTGGACATTTATCAAAGCATTGGTCGCGGGCTAATAACATATTCATATACACAGCGTCTAGAACACGAAGACGCTGAATTAAAGCTTCGCATTCGCAACATACAACAAGCTTCCAAAAGGAACCATTGACAACACTTGACACATTTGCGTCTATTTCCTCAATCTGCCCCCCCCCCACCTCCAGCTCCTGGTGCACTGGGCGAGCGGCCCTTGCGACCAAGCAGTTACACTCTTCACAGAAACATCCTAAACTCTATCAACATTATTCCCAGGAGCAAGATTCCTCAAAATATTGATTGTGAGCCCCTATGTGTAGTATGTCTATACATATTTATGTAAACTTGGGCTGGTGCTGATTTCCAAAAAAAAATTGATCGATTAATCAGTATAAAATTTAATCGATTAGTCGATTTATTTGGATTAATTGTATTTTTATAACGCATATATAGATTCCGTATAGATTCGCGGTTCATTATTTTCGCGAAATCGGTTAAGTCGCGGTAATTCCATGGCTCCCAAATTTTGATGTGACGTAACACAGCAAATTCGTTCTGCTGTGCAAGAAATAAGGAGGAAAAACCTTTTTTGTTTACGTATGCACGTCTAAATAAATAATAATAATGATACGAGAGAAAAGTAGAATATATATAAGTAACAAAAAATATAAATTATTGATAAATTGGAGAAAAAGAACATTCGAAATGTTTTCTGAAATTTTAATCGAATTTTAATCGATCAAATTAATTTTTAATCAATTAAATTTTTTAACTATTAATCGATTAACTATTAACAAATTTCCGCAGCCCTTATATATATATATATATATATATATATATATATATATATATATATATTATATATATATATATATAAGAGCAGGGGTGGCCAGGCCTGTAGTAACTGAGAAAGGCCTGACAGGACTGTTGTGTTATGTCCTGTCAGGCCTACTAATACCCTGTTTTTATTTTATGCATTTACCTTAGTAACTGAGAGCCATTTTAACAACAAATAAAATTTGTTAAGAGCTGCATTGAGGCACTATGGGTTACGACCAATGTTCCCTTTAAGATGCGCGGCTGCACGCCTGCGCAGATATCTGACCGACGCCGAGCTGTAGTTTAGAATTACCGCGCAGCAAATTTTGTTTTAAAAAAAATGTACACACAAAATTGATGCTGTGCAACTTTGCACACTAGTTATTTTTTTGGCTGTGTACACAGACCAACGAATCTTATAAGGAACACTGGCTACGACCTAACGTGCAATGAAAAACTCATATTCAAATTTATTTATATTTTTTTAAAAATCGAATTTAATGTTTTAAACTTTGTAATTGTTGTAACACTAAACCTTATGTTGAAGAAATATATGCGTTACAGTTACACGTTTAACAAATATTGAAATATGTAAAAAAAAATTATGAATAGAAACTAAGAAACACACTGCCTATAGAATATTAATCATAGTCTACAATAATAGTGCTGAGAGGCGAGAGGCCTTTCTTCTCTCTAATTTCATTAAATCTGGTAGGTAGCTAGTAGTCGTGGAGCGGCTCTATCAGAATAATGTCGTTAGCATGAGCAATATTCCAAGCTTGTCTCATGTAAAGTTGAAGTGACACCTTTTTTGCTCAAAGCAGAAAGTAGTGTCTGCTGCTGACTGCTGACACATTCCAGACCTTGACTCAGCAGTTTTTCTTTCTTTAGAACCTTTCATTGAACCTTTGTTTCGGTCAAGTAGATTTAAAAATAAAAATAAAATATTTATAAAAAAACGCTTTATAATTTTTTATATTACATTTTTCAAAGAAAAATTGTTATTTTCATAAGTTGCTCGCGAGCCCCAATCTGAAGACAGAAGAGCTGCCTGCGGCTCGCAAGCCGCCTTTTGGCCACCGTTGTATAAGAGATTTAAAAAAAAGATAAACATTTCATTCATTCATGCAACAATACCACGTGAGTCAATAAATCTCACCCATTCCGCCACTAGAAATATGTAATGTTGACTTGTTATCCAGCCCCTAACCCCCCCCCCTTTTTCCTCCCCCACGCCTTCCGACTGTTGTTTTATGACACCTTTAATTTTGTCCTTAATGTGCCCCCACCCATCCACCCCCACCCCCACCCCACCCCCCCCCAATGCTCGCACACAGCACCATCTATCACCTGCTGATGGTGGCTGGAAAAAAAAACACCACATTCACGTGAACTTTAAAAAAGGTTTACCACTATTGTCACACAGAAACGGAAATAGCGCGTGACCTTTTGACCCAAGCTGTCAGAAATTTCGGATGTTAGGGGAATCTCAGCCAGTGACGACATGGCTGTTAGATGACATGGCTGTTAGATGAGATGGCTGACGAATGCTGCCCCACTAGCTAGGAGAAAGGGAGAGAGAGAGGGGGGGCAAAGGTGGGTCACATTCCTCCTAATAAATTTCCCTTGATAAACGTTTTCTCGTGCTCGTGTTATTAATTAAGGGATGTCTTCACAGTGTCTATATTTAGGAGACCAAAAATACCAAAAAGGTAATGGGAGGTTTGGATGTTTAATTTTGGAAGTGGAAAACTATATTTTAGTTTAGGGACTTGGTTTACAGCAAATAGAAAAAAAAATTCCAGGTCAAATATACACGTTTGACTTAATTTAGTCACCAGACGTCGTCGACTCGAGAGGCAGAAGACAACACGATCTCCCCATCTCCCCCCACTAGGGTCTTTTAGAAATTTGCGTGAATGTTATTTTCAATATTTAACTTTGTCACATTGACAATTTAAAACAATTACAGGCTAAGTTTGGAAGTGCTATATCCCTCGCCCATCCCCTCACTCAGTTTTGGACCCTAAAGAGCAGTGCTTCTCAAAGTGGTGGTCCGCGGACCGGTGCCGGTCCGTGGGCCATCCGATACCGGTCCGCAGAAGTTACCAAGAAAGGACATTTCACTACCACGTCAGTACAGGGAAAATACTTCACCGGTCCCTGGTGCAATGGAAAAAATTCCTGCCGGTCCGCAATACTTAAACATTTTGAGAAGCACTGCTGTAGAGCGATACCGGTTTTATTATGCACTGCTTAACTTTAATGAAGAACTTCGCCTTTTGATAATAAAGTGGTTTTTTTTTCTTTTTAATTTTTAAAAACTTATTATCATTTTAAATATCTTTTTTTTTAAAATAATATTGGGTGTGTGTTGTGATCAAGAGGTAGTGATTATAAATTACAGGCAAAATGAAGCGAGTTAGATTTTCATTGCGCTCGAATTTCTCTGAACAACGTAACTGTTTCGAAAGCAACCCGCCGAATTGGTTCAGGAATTTTTCGCCATTCCATGCTCTCCAAAAAAACTCGTGACGCTGACACTCGGGCACACGCTGACCTCGTCAACAGCCTGGAAGGGACGTGCAAACCAAGTTAGCAATCAAACCGCTTCCATTGTTCCAACACTCGCGACTGCTACGGCAAATGGCACCTCCTTTTGCTAAAGACCTCCGGAGAGAGAAAGTGGACCGCGAGGTTTTCAAACTATGCGTTTGTCCTGGGCGCCACTGTTTGGCGGCGTTGATTTGTGTTAGCGCGATTGTTTGTTCGTTATATTTTTTTGTTGTTATTGTTAGTTGTTTT
Source organism: Ampullaceana balthica (assembly GCA_944989445.1). NCBI lineage: Eukaryota > Metazoa > Mollusca > Gastropoda > Lymnaeidae > Ampullaceana > Ampullaceana balthica. The sequence continues at coordinate 46,455 of CALYLW010000159.1, forward strand.
GTTAAAGGTCCTTAAAAACATCGATCGGAAACGGAGAACCGGGAAGATATTCGTCGATCTCGGGAAGACGGGAAATCATTTAGTTGGGAACTTCAACACGACCGAAACGGTTGACATAGAACCAGAGCTTGTGCCGAAAAGTCATCTTTATATAACGAAATGAATTATTCTTAGTGGGGGGGGGGTGGTGAAACATCAAGCTTTGCGCTACATTTTTTAAAGCAACAACAAACTTAAATATGCAGCATGAGCTAATACAGTCGATTACCATTTGGCGTTAAGCTTCGATAACAGTTGACTGGATGTAAAGCTTACGTCCGAGTCAAGAGGTCCAGTAAATTTGGACTTAGCACGGAGAGAGGGGAGTTATCAGGATTAAAACTCAATCCAATTCCGTTCTGCAACGCGAAGAACATTGTCGTCATACACCTGTATTCCCAGGTAACTCGTCCAGCGTCATCTCTTGACGCACATTAACGAGCCACATGGACATGACGTGAAACAGATCCTTAATTTGCACAAAAGTGAGGTTTGGGGTCGCAATACAAAATTAATGGGCATGTTATAAATAGGGCGTTAAGGAAGTGATGGTTCACACACAGAGATGACATCGGCTACTTTTAACACTGGACCATCATGGGGCCGGGGGTGGGGGTGGGGAGCGTCATCTTGAATAAGTTAAATTCAGTTTGGGGGGGGGGAGGAGGCTGGGGGCATGTGTTACCTACGAGAGCGAGTTCTATAAGAGATAGATTGGCTTCGCGAGCTGAACTGCAGACAACGTGACAGATTGACTTCGTAATTTATACCCCAGAGTACGGTACACATTGAATTTCATTTAGTTTTAACAATGTATGTGACTCTTACAGTATATACTTATATTTGCAATTCCTTTAAGCAGATTGCTTGTGAATGTTTCCCCATACTCTAGCCCCTCCCCCCCCCCATGTCTAAATTTAAAGCCTCTGGTCTAGAGGCTCGCAAAATTACTTTGGTGATTTCACTGAAGATTGTCACGATATTTAGCAGGATATTTAAATTGCGCGCCAGATCCATACCACAGGGGGTCCTCAGTCCGGATCTCGCGGCCAACGCACGGACAACGTGAGAGTAGTGACAAATTTAGAGCCCGATATTGGCATAAAATTTCGCTGATACGCGGCATTAAAAGACTATGATTATCAGTTTTATTGAAGTTAAATTCATTTTAAATATTTGATTGTATTTTATGGCTGCTTTGAACTTTTAAAAAGATAAAATTATCGCTGTACTTTACAAATTCATTGATACTATATTTAAAAACAGTCCTAATTAAAATATCGTCAGAGAATGTGCGAAACACTTTTCTCTTAATTACAAACTTTGAGCTCCAGCCACAGAGCGATGGTTTATTGTACAATCAACAGAGCAAGGCGATAGATGGTCTGATAACAGTATTTAGCCAGGAGCAACCTTTTCTGACCACCTGATTTCTTTTAAAGGTGTGAAAGCTTTGTGAGGGGGTGGGGGTGGGTGGGAATCAATAATTCCTTTAATTTTTTAAAGGTGTGAAAGCTTTGTGAGGGGGTGGGGGTGGGTGGGAATCAATAATTCCTTTAATTTCACAAGAATCAATAATAACTTCTCTAAAGGAATATATGACTTATGATATATTTAACTTCAGAATCCGGATAGTACACCCATGGAACGCGTCTGGATAACACATAACTATGACAGCACTGATTATAAATTGTTAACTATTACAGCGTTATGTAGCTGCATTCGCTGCTAATCCATCTGTCGTAGTGCTTATCTTATCTTCTTATCTTATCTATACAGACGCTCCTTCTATGCAGAAGATAGTTGCGTCCACAGACCATGACAGATGATCTGTTGGCAAGTGATGCAGCATTCACAGGCCACGGCTTTGTGGGTTCCACGCATTACCCAGCCGCCTAACTACCTGTAGTGTTAGGGACCCATTCGGAGCGGGGTGACTCAGGGACGCCCTAGGCCTCGGGAACAAAACCTTGCCTTCACACGGATTCGAACCCGTGACCATCGGTACGACAGTCCAGTGCGCTGCCACTCGACCACCGCGTCCAGAAGTGCTTTGGGGAAAAGGGGGGGGGCGGCTGAGTAAGAGGACATGTTAGACACCATGTGAAAAACAGGGAAGCATTTCCATTGAAACATAAGTCTTTGATCCTATGCACAATTGTTTACCTAAACGAATTAATCTTCACGTTAATCGACCTCTAAGTCGTCTGGCACAACGACGTATGACGTAATACCTATTTCAAGAACACTTTCCATATCCTGTATATATGATCCGCCCAGCCCCGGAACTGACGTCCGCATCAAAATACGCTGAAGATTATAAACCAATCAAATCTTCGGGACATTTGTTTTAAAACGGCAAACAAGATATTTTTTGTTTGAATCCACAATTTTTCAAAATGAAAAAACAAAAAAGCGATCTCTCATATTTGAAAGCTATATTGATCTATTTCAACATAAAATTGTTTCAACATTAGATTACTTGCGACTCCATCCCAGAAGCCTCATTATTTATTCCTCAAAACGCCACGAGGGACATCTTAAGTTTCTGACGCAATTTCATCCCAGGGCCGACAACACCAAAAATACAACATAATGATGGGTTTATGGTTAGCAGTCAGCAAGGCAACAACATGAGTAGGTCCGTATGGACGTATGTCCGTATGTCCGTATGTCGCCTGGTTCGGCTTGATTCTGAGATCTGATATTCAATTCTTTAGCGATCTACTCAATGTAGAAATGGCTTTTTTTACTGGAACTTTACAATTAAATTTGCTTTAAAACCTCAGATAATCATCTCTTTTAGTTCACAATAGTTGCAACAATTTATCTTCTTATCTTATCTATACAGACGCTCCTTCTATGCAGAAGATAGTTGCGTCCACAGACCATGACAGATGATCTGTTGGCAAGTGAAGCAGCGTTCACAGGCCACGGCTTTGTGGGTTCCACGCATTACCCAGCCGCCTAACTACATGTAGTGTTAGGTACCCATTCGGAGCGGGGTGACTCAGGGATGCCCTAGGCCCCGGGAACAAACCCTTGCCTTCACACGGATTCGAACCCGTGACCATCGGTACGACAGTCCAGTGCGCTGCCACTCGACCACGACGCCCCCAATTTAGTAGGGAGCATTAGCAACGAATAAACTTTTTCAGCGTCACGGGAGCAAGTTTAAACAATGAGAAAACGGTAGTTGGTTGAAATTGTGTTATTGTGTAGTTGTTGTTTTTTTTGTGTGTGGTTTTTTTTTAAATAATTTTTTATTTTTTATTTTGTTGTTGATAAAAGATCGAAGCGCAATAGTTATAAAATAATAATGTAATAGAAATTTGAGAGCGTCACTAAACATCAAGTAATGGAAAAGTCTATCTTCAATCCAGAAGTGAAACTTACATCAAGCTAGCAATTAAAAACAAATCGAATCATCTGCTCATCACATGAGACTGTAATAAAATGTTAAATTGAATAGTTTATTTTTGTAGATGAGAAGGTTTCTTTCGTCCC
>CALYLW010000159.1:55000-179024 GCA_944989445.1 Ampullaceana balthica
ATGAGTGGTGCCATTGAGTATGAGTGGTGCCATTGAGTATGAGTGGTGCCATTGAGTATGAGTGGTGCCATTGAGTATGAGTGGTGCCATTGAGTATGAGTAGTGCCATTGAGTATGAGTAGTGCCATTGAGTATGAGTAGCGTAAGGGCATGAGTGGTGTAAGTGTATGGGTGGTGAAAGTGTATGGGTGGCGTAATGGTGTAATGGTGTAAGGGTATAAGTGGTGTAAGGAAATGAGTGTGAAAGGGTATAAGTGGTGTAATGGTATGAGCGCTGTGACCGTATTATAACTAGGGGAAAGCGAACATTTTAAACTTACGATGTTTTCTCGCTGGGCCCCAGATTGACTGGGATATTCTCATCTTTGTTACCGTTCTGAAAATCAAGACAAAAGAAATAAAATATAGAAAACACTCACCAAGGTTCATTTTCTATAGTCTATACCAGGGGTGGCCAGACATATAGTAACTGATGGCCATTTTTTAAATAATAAAAAATTGTTGAGAGCCGCATTTAAGCACCATATGTTATCAGTCACCGAAGTCTGGAATTATTTGGGTCTATTATTGAAATTAATCCTCATTTTTTTTTCATTTTAAAGTCCCCATAACCACAATGTCGTTTGGCACGAAAAATATTCCAAGCGATGGAACAACTTGTCTCAGTTGAAGTGAAACCTTATTTGCTGAAAACATAAAGTAGTGTCTGCTGCTGACACGTTTTCGACTTTAACTCAGCAAGCTTGCTTTTTTCTTCTTAATTCAGTTTGCAGTGGATATGACGATACAAATTTTGCATGAATTTTTCACAGAGTCGCATAATAATTTATTATTGCTAGCTCTGTAATTTTCTAGCGGTGTTAGATAAATGAGGCTAATTTCGTACCGTGTTTATCGACTAATGCAGTCGTCTTCCCATTCTGGTAGAACATATATATTTTCTTCTTTGTATTTTAATTTCCTACAATCAATCAGAAACCAAATTGCTCCCTCGAAGTTTTAAAATGTAAATAAAGCCCACATTATTTTCAACCCTTCGTGTTGGTCGAAGTTTTAAAAAAAACATGAATTTTTTTTGGATATTATAGACTTCAAACAAAAAGTTTTCATTTCATAAATTGTTCGCGAGCCGCAATTGTGAACACAGAAGAGCCGCATGCGGTTCGCGAGCCGCGGTTTGGCCACCGTTGGTCTATACTACTCTATACAATACAACATGACTAACATAATGATGGTGACGGTAAATTGTTTGTTAATTATTTTAGAACATTCCCGAAGAAACTCCAAAATGTTCAAAGCCAAATGATTTTTTACTTCAGCAACAACAAAAACGTAATCGGCAAATAAGTTTGTTTTTTAATAAGTTTTTTTAGGAAGTTTGTTTAAATCATAGTTTAATCATGTTAGTTTTAAGAACTTCAACGGGGATATTAATGAAGATGTGTCCTCTCTAGGGTCGGCCAATCATAGTTTATGGTTGGCAAGCAATGGCGGTGCAGGGTAGGGGGGCAGGTACTTAACCGTAGTGTGCAATGTCTCGAGACCAACAATGCGCTGGCGGTTACCCCCGCCCTACGTTCACTCGCATTATTCTGATTTCTTCGTGCTGCAATTTGCGCCCGTTCTTTCCCCCCTTTCTTTGCACTATCTATGAGCAAGTCTGCGGCGTATGCTACGCCGCGGGTCGTATCTAGTTGCAACTATTTCCGTATTTACCCACTTGAGTGATACAAATAATAATGACGTAACTCCTGGAAAAGTAGAAGGGAAAATGATTCGCGAATATCAAAATAGTGGCCATGATAGGCATTCAAAAGCTACAAGTAAGTTTCTTGCTTTTGTTCCAATTCCATTTTTAACGAGGTTTTAGTGACAAATTCCAATGCTTTCTTGACACTCAATTTTCTAAACCCTTCGGGAAGTCTGATAAAAAGATCTTTGAATGATACGCATATTTAAGGTAGATTAGCACTCGGAGTTCAATGATAAGCCACAACAAGTTTCAGGGCCAACGTGCTGATACATCTTCGCCTTTCCAAACAAGCCACCAAAAAATCAACTTCCGGTTTATGGGGTGACGTTTAAAACTCACAGACTGAGCACCCCCTACCCCACCCCGCGGAAGTGACGTAGCCACTTTGCTCAGAGTTAAGTCCGGTGTTTAGCAGAGACGTGTCTTCGAGCCTTCGCCACGCGTCCCTTTTATGATCAAAACACCGCGGGATTAACAGAGGTTTGTGAACGCGCTTCCCGTGTCATAAAGTGCTCTTCAAAGCGGATATTTGATCCCTTACACTGACTACACCGAAACGGCCTTCCTTTAACCAAGATTCGATTGTATGCCAAGCTCACCTCAATCGTATGCCAAGCTCACCCCAATCAAAGGCCAAGGTCACCCCAATCTTATGCCAAGCGCACCCCAATCAAAGGCCAAGGTCACCCCAATCATATGTCAAGCGCATCCCAATCAAAGGCCAAGGTCACCCCAATCGTATGCCAAGCTTATCCCATCATTCAGCATCCATAGTATTCCATTCTAGATGCAAATACCCCCCCCCCATCCCAAATAAATATCACAAAAGACGCTCAGTCTCTACGGAAGTTTATTGCGTCCTACACTTTTCCATAGTTTATGTCTAGTCTTGCATTTTTATGAGTTTTCAAATTTTGATAACGTGTCGGTTTTTTCCCTGACTTGTTCGGGCCACCCCATTCCACGCCCAAATCCCAGATGATCCCTCTAACCCGCAGGTGCTCCTGTCCACAAGCTGGCGAGTTGAGTAGTTGTCAAACATGTCCAGATGATCCAAACAACAAGTTTTCACATGTACACGCGTCTTCCCTGTTGTAAATTCTCCTTTTTTGTGTGTGACTCTCCCTAAAACAAAGGGGCTTTTCCCCTGGTGCCGTATTTCCCCAGTGGTGCTCTCATTAAGCTACACACTTCCGTCCCCTAGTTGGGAGGAAACAGCCCCGATGGACCCGACCATCTCAGCTGAAGTAAACAATCGTTGACAGTTCTGACTTTTAACCGTACTGCTTTCTGTTGAGACCACATCGCCTTATGTTTAAACCACATTTCCGTCTGTTCCTATCACATTGCCTTCTGTTTAAACGACATCGCCTTCTGTTTAAACGACATTGCCTTCTGTTTAAAGATACTGCCTTCTGTTTAAAGATACTGCCTTCTGTTTGAACCACATTTGCCTTATGTTTAAACTATATTTCCGTCTGTTTCAATCACATTGCCTTCTGTTTAAACGACATTGCCTTCTGTTTAAACCACATTGCCTTCTGTTTCGTCTACATTTCTTTTAGGGTTTAAAATTGCTATTTTACCGAACCTTGAGTCTGTGTTTTGGACTTCGGAACTTTCTTTTTTTTTCTTTCGTCTATATACATTCACATTAACTCCATTTATATGTTTAAGCATGCTTTTTTTTTAAATTATACTTATGAACACATTTAAAGCAGTGTTGAAATTTTGTATTAACAAAGTGAATACTTAACATGAACCGTTTTATCTTCCGCTCACTGCTTGTTCATAGTCTACTTTGTCAACAAGAAAAGAATGCATCTACGACTGGATCAACTATTCCGTCAAACCACTTTCTTCTTATCGCAGCTATTATTTTATCGACAGCTCTCCACGACCTCATGCACTTTACCAGAAAGTGCGTCCTGTATCTCTGAAACCGATCCTGGAGACGATCCGGTGTTATTTTTAGAACCCGTCACGTGGCACATAGGTCTTTGTTTATCTGCCCCTCTTTTTTCCCACCGTATCAAAATAATGGACTGTGTGTCCGTGGCGATTGGTCAGGCCAGTTCATCGTCCGTCAAAAATGACCCCCGCGACCCCACCAGGAAGGAACAACTATTCGCACCCCGGCTCGCTGAAAGATCGCGTGACATCCAAAAGATTGATGTCAAATTATGGGATGGTCCCCCCTCACGTGGATCATCCCCGGCTCAGGGGTCGGCGATTGGGCCACTTTGTTGACGTCGTTCAAGGCCATCCAGGTTTGCACGAGCACGTGACTGTATGCGGTTTGACGGGGCTCAGCAGATGCTTGTTAAGGCCAAGGTTGACTCGACAATTACTTTTACGACAGACAGCCAAAATAACAAGATACCCCCACCAACACAAACTAACCTCCCACCCCCCACCCGCCCCCACCCATACAAACACACTTTCCCCATCAGGCATTAATTACTGTCTTAAAATAAGCGATTCATTTATTTCGGGAAAATTTTTAAAAAGGTAAAATGTTGATCGGATTCGGAGAAATAATGGAGCCATAAATAAAAAAGGCCCCCTTCCCCCCACCCCCACTATTGATTAATGGCGTTTTTTTCGCCACATGGGCGCCATACTTTACTTCTTTAAAACCAAGGTTATTACGTACACTGTTCTTTTACTCATCCTCATTGCTTACATTTTGTTTCTTCCGGATGACTATTGTACTGATACATCGCTAAGGCCGTGAGAGAGGGGGGAGAGGAGAGAAGGGAGGAGCCGAGGTAAGGATTTATTTCCGGTTCAAGTGATCTTAATGTAAACTTCTTGACTCACTGCATCGTCATATCAAGATTGCATTTCTTATTTTGTTCCCGGTCTGCTTACAGACTGTTTTATTTTTCCAATTAAATTTGTAAAAATTTACTTCTGAAGAACTTATGTGTACGTCTGAGTGGAAGATAATAATAAGAGAAAGGTGGGGGGGGGAGGGTCGCTATAAATGAGATCACTCTCAGCCTATTATTCGCCTAACTGCCACAAGAACCATTTATCATTCGGGGTTCAAGTAGGAACATATGGGCTCTATTAAAGCCTGCCACTTGACAGCGAGGGTCTACAGCTGGTATCTTTAGATCCGTCACAGCTCTTTCCTGGTCTTTCAGCCTCATCCATCCAATACAAGGCATCATCATTTTTTTCAAAAATATTGTTGTTGTTTTTTTTATTTAATGAGGCCTAAAAAAAAACACAATTTTCATTTTTCAAAGTAATATAAACCGCAGTTACAGTGGCGTAAAGAACAAGGTTGCACTGCAGCGGGTAGAAGGGATACAAATTAAATGAATGTCCTTTCTACCAGAAAGTACTGGCATGCTGCCCTAACCGTGAGACAATTTTAGTAACCAAAATATTTTTTTAATGTTTGTCTGTATCAACGGTGGCCAAACCGCGGCTCTTCTGTGTTCACTTTGCGGCTCGCGTACAATTAATTACAGATCTGTGAAAGTATCACTAGAACATTTCCGAACCAGGTTTAATGACCTAGAGTGCTTCAATGCGGCTCTCAAAAATGTTTATATTTTAAAATGGCTCTCAGTTACTACAGGTCTGGGCATCACTGGTCTGTATGCTCATCAATGGATAAAGTATAATATATTAATTATAATACACGTTTCATTTATTTTGCACAATTAAATAGTCTTCTCTAGCATTTAACGTTGAGTATTAAAGTTCTTTTGGAAATCGTGTCAAACAGAAGTTCTTGTAAACAAAGAAAGGAAAACCGAATATTGCGTTATCTGCACTTTTACTGTCGTTTTAAACGCATGAACATCAGCGAGTTATCGCACATGTTTTTTTAGAATCTCCCGACCATAAATTTAAACCTTGAACAGGAAAACCGGAAATAGGCGCATGTTGCACTCGAAGATTTTAATCTTTCTCCAACGAGCCGGCAATGTCTGGCCTCCCTTGTGTATCTCATCCTAAGCTTAATTGGCGATTTACGGGGGTCTGCGCTCTAAACACTACGTCAAGAACCAGACTGACCCTTCTATCAAGAGATAACGAACACCGAGAGGTGGGCATATTTTACTGCATCAGGCTCGGTCTGGATATAAGACTGAATTTTTCGCCGCGGCCTTATAGAAAGATAACTGCATCAAACTCTCTGATTCGTGTATCTGTCGGTCGTTTGATGGATTTCTAAGCAATAAACATTTTTAATGTGTTTTTTTTCCTTCAGTGCGGATTTAGTGTTTCAGGGATATTTGGTTGATTACCTGAAATCAACACACATATTTTGACATCTGCTGGTTACAGACAGAACTCAAGCTTAATTCAGGTTGAGATTAAGGTCGTTAAGCGATAATCGGAAATCCGATTATCGGTTTTGAAAGCGATAATCGGTTTTAAATTTCCTAAACCGATAATCGAATTTAATTCGGCCGTATTTACGAAGTGACATCCGGCCGGAGCCGGATTTGTAAAAATTGCCGGATTCCGGGTTTTCCGGAGCTATTATATTGATATATATTTTATCGCAAAACCGGCCAGCCGGATTTCGCCGGATTTATGAAGTTAATTTCTGTCGGAGTCGGATTTTTAAAAATTGCAGGATTCCGGATTTGCCGGAGCCGAAATCCGGTACATCCCTAATTTCTATGAAGTCAGAGGTAAAACGATAATCGGTTTAAAATCGGATTTACATAACCCCAGTTGAGATGCATAGGGGCCGTCGCGTCATGTTAGCAGTATAGTATGGATTGGTCGTGTTAAAGCTATAATAACAAAGTTGTCCCCCAAAGAGGCCTGTGTTGATATTATAGCGCGGGTATTTCCAGGAGCGTGCTATAATTAGCCGATGTCAATTACCAAAGTCCGGACAGAGGCAGCCCCAGCAAGAAAACTTATCAACTCAGATTTTCGGAAAACTTTTTTTACTTGCCAGCACACTTGCTGAGGAAACGGTCCATGACACCAACAGGGATTAGCGATTTGTTGACATGTCTGTGTGTGTGTGTCTGTGAGTGTGTCTGTGTGTCTGTGAGTGTGTGTGCCATGGTTGGGTGTGAAGTGGGTAGGTCGAAAGGAATAGGATATCCTAATGAATCATTCATCAAAAACTGACTTCCTCTACAAATATCATCAAAGTCTGCATGACTTTCACGGTTCACGGACGTTTCAGCAGTTTTTTTTAAAGTTTATTTTGTTTTATTTTGCTGACATCGAATGGCTCAGCTGTACCATTAGTTTTCCAAAATAGTTCGACAAAGTTTTTTATTTTTTTAAAGCTATACCGCCACAAATCCTACGTTGGACGACCAAGTTGTCAAAGTTTCCTCAGTTGGGCCACTAAAGTCCCTAAGTTGTATCACCAAGTTGTCAAAGTATCAATTGTTGGACCACCAAAGTTTCTAAGTTGTATCACCAAGTTGTCAAAGTTTCCTCAGTTGGGCCACTAAAGTCCCTAAGTTGTATCACCAAGTTGTCAAAGTATCAATTGTTGGACCACCAAAGTTCCTAAGTTGTATCACCAAGTTGTCAAAGTTTCCTCAGTTGGGCCACTAAAGGCCCTAAGTTGTATCACCAAGTTGTCAAAGTATCAATTGTTGGACCACCAAAGTTCCTAAGTTGTATCACCAAGTTGTCAAAGTATCAATTGTTGGACCACCAAAGTTCCTCAAATGTATCACCTAGTTTTCTAGGCTGTACGAAAAGCCTGAATCGAGATATAAAGATGAGAATGTAGAAAAGGGGAGGAGGAGGATGAAAAAATCGAGAGAAAGGAAAGAGAGACGGCGGAGAGCGATAGAGAAACCGAGGAAGATCGATGACGTCAGGTTTCTCAGAATTCGATTAGTCCAAAATTGGTGTCAGTAAAGCACCAGGAGGCATTTTGGTAATGGAGGCACTAAACCAGTGTCGGAATGTCTGGGCTCTTCAGTTAACTGAAAAGGGGGGGGGGCGGGAGCTGAAGGGGGGCGGGCACAGCTCTATGTCTGGTAGAACCAAGGTGGGATGCACCTCAGCAATACCATTCAGGCGTTTATAATGAAGTTACGGATAATGTCGGGAGATTCAGCTGAGCGTGTATACAAGATTTACGATGGATTTCAGGATGGGAGATTTATTTCATCTAGGGCAGTTTGAACTTGTTGATAGATGTTGAATTTTAAACGTGTGTGTATGTTGCGCTTGTGTTGTTGGTTGTTGGTTGTTGGTTGTTTCTTTAATCCAGATGGTTGAATAATAATTATGAATGCCGTTTCTTAAAACATAATTTTTTGTTTAAATTTTACAGACTTAATCAGTAGTAGGTTCCATCTTTGGAGCGATTGCGTTTTGTGAGCTAATTCGTAAACGTTGTTTTTTTATAACGGATCGCTGTGGAGATCACACCGGCGTCTAATTGCACCTGGGCTATATTCATTGTTTATCAAAGCTAAAAAAAATATATGAAGAAGAGAAGAGGGGAAATTCTTACCATTGTGTCCTCGTCCTCTCGATCAGCGTCCACTGGGTCCACTGTGACCGTTGGCACATTCCGTGGGTTGTCTAACGTCAGGAAGAGCCTAACATCCGGGCTGTGGAAGACAAGACATATATAGGACATTCAGTAACTGTCAGACATAGTGAATTCAGTACTTGGAGACATAGGACATTCAGTAACTGTCAGACATAGTGAATTCAGTACTTGGAGACATAGGAAATTCAGTAACAGAGAGACAAAGAGGACATTCAGTAACAGAGAGACATATTATGACATTCAGTAGCTGTGAGACATGGGACATTCAGGAACTGAGAGACTTGGGACATTCAGGAACTGAGAGACTTGGGACATTCAGGAACTGAGAGACTTGGGACATTCAGGAACTGAGAGACTTGGGACATTAAGGAACTGAGAGACTTGGGACATTCAGGAACTGAGAGACTTGGGACATTAAGGAACTGAGAGACTTGGGACATTCAGGAACTGAGAGACTTGGGACATTAAGGAACTGAGAGACTTGGGACATTCAGGAACTGAGAGACTTGGGACATTCAGGAACTGAGAGACTTGGGACATTCAGGAACTGAGAGACTTGGGACATTAAGGAACTGAGAGACTTGGGACATTCAGGAACTGAGAGACTTGGGACATTAAGGAACTGAGAGACTTGGGACATTCAGGAACTGAGAGACTTGGGACATTAAGGAACTGAGAGACTTGGGACATTCAGGAACTGAGAGACTTGGGACATTCAGGAACTGAGAGACTTGGGACATTCAGGAACTGAGAGACTTGGGACATTCAGGAACTGAGAGACTTGGGGCATTCAGGAACTGAGAGACTTGGGGCATTCAGGAACTGAGAGACTTGGGACATTCAGGAACTGAGAGACTTGGGACATTCAGGAACTGAGAGACTTGGGACATTCAGGAACTGAGAGACTTGGGCCATTCAGGAACTGAGAGACTTGGGACATTAAGGAACTGAGAGACTTGGGACATTCAGGAACTGAGAGACTTGGGACATTCAGGAACTGAGAGACTTGGGACATTAAGGAACTGAGAGACTTGGGACATTTAGGAACTGAGAGACTTGGGACATTCAGGAACTGAGAGACTTGGGACATTCAGGAACTGAGAGACTTGGGACATTCAGGAACTGAGAGACTTGGGACATTCAGGAACTGAGAGACTTGGGACATTAAGGAACTGAGAGACTTGGGCCATTCAGGAACTGAGAGACTTGGGACATTAAGGAACTGAGAGACTTGGGACATTCAGGAACTGAGAGACTTGGGACATTCAGGAACTGAGAGACTTGGGACATTAAGGAACTGAGAGACTTGGGACATTCAGGAACTGAGAGACTTGGGACATTCAGGAACTGAGAGACTTGGGACATTAAGGAACTGAGAGACTTGGGACATTCAGGAACTGAGAGACTTGGGACATTAAGGAACTGAGAGACTTGGGACATTCAGGAACTGAGAGACTTGGGACATTCAGGAACTGAGAGACTTGGGACATTCAGGAACTGAGAGACTTGGGACATTCAGGAACTGAGAGACTTGGGACATTCATTAACACAACGGACGAGCAAAGTAAATAAAATAAACAAAGTGAGATGTGTGCACGTCGCTGGTTGGAGTGAGGCATGATAGGCAGTGGCGTATCTAGGGTGCATTCCGCAAGGGGCGGGTTAAAATTTTGGACGCATCTCACAAGTAACACAACTCATTCCCGAATAAATAGATGCAAAAAAAAAGTTTTTGACTATAAATCCCTTATATATGAGACATAACTAAAAGTATTGATTATGTTTCAACGCGACATTTAAAGACTGAAACAGAATTATCTCCCCTGGTTTTAAAACCGGGCGAAATGACGGTAGGGGGTGTGAACATCGACGGTCGGCGTCAACGCGTGAGCTGAACTGGCACGTGAAAGAATTATAAACAAATAGTCGGTTCGGATGTCCGATTAAACTTACAAAGCAAGTTAATAAAAGGGATTTAACAAAATATGCCCCGAAATGCCGCCACACGATATGAAAAAAAGACAAACATACTACCCGGGGCGAACCTTCCTCGCTACCAGAGTTTTCATGGGGGAGGTAACTCTTTCTTAGAAAATATCCCAGGCCGTTAGGGTTTTCATGACTCACGAGAGACTTGAACAAGAAGTAAACAAAAGACAGGAAAAAAACGTGAGGCGTGAAGGAAAGGTTGAACAATGTCACTATGACTTATCTTCTGTTAACATGCGCCCTGAATCTTATATAACAGTGCCGTGTCTCTATTGCCGCAACAGTGCTGTGACTCTATTGTCGCAACAGTGCTGTGTCTCTATTGGCGCAACAGTGCTGTGACTCTATTGGCGCAACAGTGCTGTGTCTCTATTGGCGCAACAGTGCTGTGACTCTATTGGCGCAACAGTGTTGTGACTCTATTGACGCAACAGTGCTGTGTCTCTATTGGCGCAACAGTGCTGTGTCTCTATTGGCGCAACAGTGCTGTGACTCTATTGGCGCAACAGTGATGTGACTCCATTGACGCAACACTGCTGTGTCTGTATTGATATGACTGAGCTATTGTTAGGAGGGTGCGGGGATGGTGGTTGATGCCAACAATAAATAGATACGACACGTCATCATTCCTAGGGCGCATCTCTAAAAGAATCGCAAACCAATCGCCATGCACACAGCTATAAGTAAAGTTGTTTATGAGTAGCGGCCACGTCCCCGATTTTGAATGGACAAACTTTTATCAAAGAAACTCTCCTCCCACGTTTCACACACACACACCCACACACAAACACCCACGCCCACACACAAACAAGAAATATCTAAAATTGCAAAAAAATTCCTTTTATAGGTAAACGCAGTAACACCCCCCCCCCTCTAACCAAGCACATAACATCAATATTTCAGACACATCAAAGGAGGAGACCATGTGAAAGATCAATCACCAGATGAACAAATGATCTAAACGTCAAAAATTTACACTTCACTCCACGAGTGCGGGTTTTTGGAGGGTTTTTAAAAAAAGGGTTGTGGGGGGGGGGATAAGTCAAAACTTAGTTCTCTCAATGACCTTATGTAACTAGGTCATCAGGTCACAGACAAACAACCAATTGATGACATTAACACTTGCATTACTTCATGTTATTTTATTTATCTTTTTTTACCTCCAATTTACACCGTAGCTGTCGCTGCGTGCAGACGGTCTCAAACGTTCCCCCATTTAAATCTAGAACCTTTCCCACGGATTTTTTAAAATATTATATTCTAGAAACGGCACCCTACAAAATTTCATGGCTTTCCCACACTTTGGAATCTGTTTTTTTTTATGGTAACAACACAGCCTATGCACGTGACCTGGCCTTTTCCCAAAACTGAGGCAATGTTTAGAGAGTAGCGGATGACACCGTTGCTACTGACGCGATCTTATCACAGCTGCGACAGTAAGTGTAACATTTTTAACGAAACAATACAACCCGCGCTTATCCCCGGCGCTCTTCTGTTAAAATAATCAAACCACGTGACCCGATGTCATTATGTAAGCCCAGTGTCATAATTTGTGCTGTATTTCACGCAGTTCATCTGCCCGGGGGACATCATAGAAATATATCTTTGACTAAACCAGGGCCCCTGACTGACGACGCATAATTCAAACTCTAATCCACCCTGATTATACAAATCATACAAATCACAAATTCAAAGGTTCTAATATTTTTGGAATGGTTGTTTTTAAAAAAAATGTCAATATAATGAAGTTAATAAAGCTTGTGAATCCTTAATCATGAACAAATCATTCATACTGTTTCTCTTTAATGGTATTCTTTGACATTTACAAGTCAACTTTAAATGCAGCCCGGAGTATTGGGTGGGGGGAGGGGGAGGAGGGGCAAAGCCCATAACATTTCCTCATTTTCCCGACCCCCAACCCCCACCATCACTTTTTTACGATGTCTCCAATCTGTTGAAGGTAAAAGCGAGTGTGACCCTCGATATACTTAGCTCATACGGTAAAAGCGAGTGTGACCCTCGATATACTTAGCTCATAAGGTAAAAGCGAGTGTGACCCTCGATATACTTAGCTCATAAGGTAAAAGCGAGTGTGACCCTCGATATACTTAGCTCATAAGGTAAAAGTGAGTGTGACCCTCGATATACTTTGCTCAGTATCGATCGTACCTAAAAGCCTATCTTCTATATAAGATTACATAAATTAAGGGGAAAAGAAGAAAGTAAAAACTGATGCAAGATTTATGAAATTTGAATAACCTGAGCCTAGGACTCCACTGCTTTTAAGCGCAACACCTAGGTATGGCCCTAATTTCAAACCTCTTAGCGCCCCCACCCCCCTCCCATTTTTTTTCAAGGTTCTCTTAAATTTTTCGTTATACAAAGTGTACAATTTTATCGAGATAGACTTTCCTCGCCTCGGGCGCACGTAAATATACATATATACGTCACTTTTGATTGCCATCAACGTACGCGAGTCGAGCGCATGCGCCAAGAGTTCATTTTTAGAACAATGTCTCCAAACGGTGGCCAATTGGGAACCTCTGAGGGAGAGGACGGGCCGTGTTGATGGTGACTCCTAGCAGACAGGTTACTTTGCGATGGTATCTAATCCAACAGTTACGTTGCGATGGTATCTATTTAAGGGTTACGTTGTGATGGTATGCAATCAACCTGATGACGTCATGTCCGGCAAGTTGGTGATAAATTAGGCCCAAATACTGAAGAAATGGAAGTTGTGCTTCTCATGTTAAAATGACAAGTGCATTAATGCTGTGGTTATATTCCTAAGAAATCAGACGGTGTACAAACTGAAACAAAAACGAATGTCAAAACACAGGAATTTCTTCTCATATCACGAATTCCCAGCAATCCATTTTTTAATAAAAAATCCCTCTTTATATTTAGGTGCATATATAGATGTAATAAATCTACGGTATAAAGGGGGTTTAGGCATTCAGATATTTATCCAGTTCATGGGCGTCGACGATTGCACCTTCCCTGGCGTGGGTCTCGCAGAACTTATTTCATTCTTTTGTAATTTCAAGTCATTACGAGAAGTTCAAACAATGCCCCCGATTATGTGTTGGTTAGATATGGATACTACAAAGATTTAACTTCTTCTTCAAATATGAAAACATATTTATGAACGTTTATACAAAACGTAAAATTTTAAAGGAGCCATGATGGTCAGAATATTGATTAAACGAAGAATGTTGTCATATCTCAGAAGAGGCTTTTAATTTCCAATCGAATAAGTCCCAACTACCTAGTACCTGACTCGCTTCATCGCTCGCCCTTGACAATTATTTACAATTTTCATTTGCTCGGTACGCCAGTCTGTCACTCGGTACGCTGGCTTGTCACTCGGTACGCCATTCTGTCACTCGATACACCATTCTGTCACTCGATACGCAAGTCTGTCCCTCGATATGCTAGTTTTTTTCACCCAGTGCGTTAGTCTGTCACTCGCTACGCTAGTTTGCCACTCGGATTCGCTAGTTTGCCACTCAGTACGCTAGTTTGCCACTCGGATTCGCTAGTTTGCCACTCAGTACGCTAGTTTGCCACTCGGATTCACTAGTTTGCCACTCGGATTCGCTAGTTTGCCACTCGGATTCGCTAGTTTGCCACTCGGATTCGCTAGTTTGCCACTCAGTACGCTAGTTTGCCACTAGGATTCGCTAGTTTGTCGGTCTGTCAGCCAAGGATGGCCATTAACACAAATCAAGTTCGTCAAGGAAGTGACACATGGATGACAATAATGAGCGGTCTTAAAAATGTCTCACCCAGGAAACAACGAAACTTTGGTGGGAAGGTTTTCTTCGGGAAATGACAGAAGCTAGGCACAACTTTACGAATGTCGAGACTGGAGGTGGGAAGGTTTTCTTCGGGAAATGACAGAAGCTAGGCACAACTTTACGAATGTCGAGACTGGAGGTGGGAAGGTTTTCTTCGGGAAATGACAGAAGCTAGGCACAACTTTACGAATGTCGAGACTGGAGGTGGGAAGGTTTTCTTCGGGAAATGACAGAAGCTAGGCACAACTTTACGAATGTCGAGACTGGAGGTGGGAAGGTTTTCTTCGGGAAATGACAGAAGCTAGGCACAACTTTACGAATGTCGAGACTGGAGGTGGGAAGGTTTTCTTCGGGAAATGACAGAAGCTAGGCACAACTTTACGAATGTGGAGACTGGAGGTGGGAAGGTTTTCTTCGGGAAATGACAGAAGCTAGGCACAACTTTACGAGTGTGGAGATTGGAGGTGGGATGGTTTTATTCGGGAAATGACAGAAGCTAGGCACAACTTTAAGAAAGTGGAGATTGTAGGTGGGGATGAGGGGGGAGAGTGATCGCAGAACTAAAACAAAAAAGAAAAATTCGATCCATAATTCAATAAAAGTAGTCCAGCAACATTTTATAACTAACGACATTTGATGCAGCCATATAATCAGTCGAGATAGAAATACATAACAACTATAATTATTCAAAAACTTGCAAAAAAATATTAACTGTTTTGGGAGAGAAACAACGAAAAAGCGGTGAGGGGCTAAGAGAGAGATAGAGAAAGAACAACTGAGAGAAATAATGAGAGCAAACGAGAGAGAGAGAGAGAGACAAAGAGGGAGGTGGTGAGGGAAAATAATGATATGATAATCCATTACATAATTTGAGTTAAGGAAATAAAACCAAATAACCCGACACTTGAATGGATGTGTACAACCCGACAACGGATTGATGTTGTGTGGAACCCGACTACGTATTGATGATGTGTACAACCCGACTACGGATTGATGATGTGTACAACCCGACTACGGATTGATAATGTGTACAACCCGACTACGTATTGATAATGTGTACAACCCGACTACGGATTGATGATGCGTACAACCCGACTACGAATTGATGATGTGTACAACCCGACTACGTATTGATGATGTGTACAACCTGACTACGTATTGATGATGTGTAGGCTCCCCCCCACCCCACCATAATTTTATCTACCAAGACCAACCAGCCCCTGAAGTAAAACACAACTATAATAAAGGATTGGTTTGCAACCAAAGTAACGTAGAATGAAATATGTGAAACAAGTTTAAGTAAAACCTGAAAACTGTGCATCAAAACAGCCAATGTGTCGGAAAGATGCCTCCTTGAGCGAATAAACCTAACAAAAATATGTTGTGGCATTAGTTTCAATTTTGAGTTCTGCATCATACTGCACATGGGGTGGGGAATCGGGGTTTGTTTTAAAATGATGTGAACGGAATGTTAAAGAACTATTCTGGTAAATAAGGTGCAGTTTTTAAGTCTTAGGTCTAGCTCCTCCTGGTAAAACACCAAATTTTTCTGTCGATTCAATGAGTCGTTGCCCATGACCTAAATCTAGGTGAAGATGCGCGTGCATTTACAATTGATATAGCTGCGGAGGACTTATTTTTGTTGTTGCCCAGGACGATAAATTGTTTATGGAGGGGGTGAGTCGTAAAAGTTGTTAGATTTAGGGTTGGGGGGACGTCACCTAAGCGCACGCAGCTGGTGCTCATGTCGTAAAAATGTTAAGGTAGCCGCGGCCCTGCCAAACTGATGGAGTCGACGCCGATGTACCACGGCAAGCGACCTTCGATTTTTACGACCCCACAGCACACACACACACACACGCACACACACACGCACCAGCCGACAACAAATTAACGTCCTTCTTTTCAGAGGGTATAGTTTTACGCGCGCTTGTCCTGGGGGTGTAAGAAGTCAAGGTCTTTAGTGGTGTGTGTGTGGGGGTGAGGGGGGTTGGGATAGTGATTAAATTGTGTTTATAAACATAACTAGAAATATTAGAGCTCAAATATAAGGGCGTTCTGCAATATCAAAATTCATCGTTCTGTTAAAAAAATAATATTAAATTATATAGGCGACACATGCATCGTTCAAACAAATAATGAAACATAATATTCTTTTAAATCCACAAATACCAGAGCTAAATGTGATATTTAAACAATGACATTAGCGCATGCGCAGTGAGCGCGTTTTTTTTCCTTCGTTTTTTAAAAAAATTATATTTTAATTATTTTTTTTTAAAATACTGAGTTTTTAAATAATTTTTGAACGTTTCGTTCAAAATAATTTAAAAACTCAGCGGTGTAAAAGTAATGTTAAAATATAAATGTAGTTCAGAGGCACTAAAAAGGATGATGCAGTCTACCAGTGGTCTCTGTGGTTAAAACTAATTGTTTGATTTGTTAAAATGTTCACATAATCAAATTAAATAAGGCGCTGGTGAAAAGTTCAGCTCAACTATTTGAAGTATTCAAGCAATGCTCGGATCTTTCATTAGTTGGAAGTATACGATAAAAAAAATCTTTATTAAAAAAATGCTCAGATCTTTTATTAGTTTGAAATATAAGACAAAAGCCTATATTCAACAATCCTCAGAATTTTAAATCCCTTATATTAACTTCACCGCCGACTCGTTTGTCGTTCGTCACGGCTCGTCCCGTCCGCGGAAAAACAAAAGTCGAAAATGACCCACTTCCAGTGAAGCCATCGAGCTGAAATGTGGCACACGGGCCCGTGTCACCTAACAATGCATCGTATGAAAATTTCAGATCGATCGAACGTACCGTAATTAAATTAATGCATTTTTAGTTTATCTATATATATCACTATTTAGAACGTTTAGTTGTCGCGTCTGCTAGAGTGTTGACCTAGTACCTATATTTAGCGGCAGGGGAGATCATTTCGGTTTCAATGTTTGGAACCGTCTCTCTCTCTGTCGTTCGTCGTGCCCGTCCGCGACGCCCGACGCGGTGACAAGACCTTTCCCCTCTCCCACCCCCACCCCCCCCCCGGGTTAAAAGCAAATATAAGGGATTTATAGTCAAAAACTCTGTTTTTACGGGGTTGTTTTATTCATTCGTTGGAAGTATAAGATCAAAAATCTATATTCAAACATTGCTCAGATCTTTCATTAATTGGAAGTAAAGAATCAAGCCTATATTAAAACAATGTTCAGATATTTTTTTTGTTAGAAGTATAAGACTAAAGCCTATATTAAGACAGTGCTCAGAACTTTCGTTAGATGGAGGTATAAGATCAAAAGCCTATATTGAAACAAGACCGCTCAGAAGTTAACGAAACAACTGAGGATTTGATAAAAACTCAATTCTTAGTTTAAAAAAACCGGACGATTCGTCACAATCTGAAACCGTAACTGTAACCTGGAGTAACTAGAGAAGTGCGGCAACACGGTGGATGGTGGTGGCGTTGTGGGTCGCGTAGACTTGCGGAATCTGAGTTAAGCTCCAGTACGCGCTAAATTCGCTTGGCGGAGCCATGCCCTCGACGGATAAAGCTCATCTCGGACACTAATCCAGTGACACTCGTGGAGAAATTCGTCTGTTGGGGGTTAACTCGTCGATATTCCAGCAGTACGGTCGTTTTTTTTTGAATGGACTATGGGGGGAAAACAACCATCTGTTTGAGAATAGTATTGATTTTATTTTTATTGTTAGTGTAATATACAAGGAAGAGATGGGACGACGATATCAAAGAGTAGACCGGCCTGTCATTCAGCGATTCTCAAAAGGCAGCACATAACGGGAACAAATGGCGTGAGATAGTGTGCAGTTCAGGATGGTGCCCCAAACGACCCAATGACGGGTTAAGGGATAGTTCAAGTTCAATATATAATATATAAGGAATTGTATATTGTTTGCAGGCAGGCAAACCTTCATAGACCGACAAAGAATTAACATCAGCAGATGGAGGTGTTACAGAATGCATAGAAATAAGTAGAAATGTCAAGATAACTTTTTTTTAAAAACCACAGCGTAAACGATAAATGCATATCTGACCAATATCTCCGTTAACTATAATAGTTAGCATCCTGACCTCACAGACTCCCAGAGCGTAAGGGGCTATCCTCTTTACCTAACCGACTCCTAGATTTTATAGCAGAAGATGTCGAACTTTTAAGTCTGTCTTTTAAGACTCCGCCTTTTAAGTCTGTCTCTAGCCACCCCCCCCCTCCCCAGCTCTACACGATAAACAAACCAACATGAATGACGTCATTGTTTGAAGTCAATGTTTGAAGACGCTTATGGGACGAGGTTCTAAGTTGTGAGAACCCCCGCCCCGCCCCCCCCGCTCCTCCCCCACCCCCAATGAAAGCCTTCACATTTTACCCTCTTGTTGAAGGTAGTTCAAACATTGCCGTTCGTTTAAATAGAGAGAAATCAACAGGTAATTTAGTGACGGCGGAAGTCAACATTTGTAGAGGTCTGCGTGCGTCACGACCATGGGAACAAGTACATCATTGGTAGAGTCGTACAGGTACAGTGGTATGAACTAGTGAGTCGTACAGGTACAGTGGTATGAACTAGTGAGTCGTACAGGTACAGTGATATGAACTAGTGAGTCGTACAGGTACAGTGGTATGAACTAGTGAGTCGTACAGGTACAGTGATATGAACTAGTGAGTCGTACAGGTACAGTGATATGAACTAGTGAGTCGTACAGGTACAGTGATATGAACTAGTGAGTCGTACAGGTACAGTAATATGAACTAGTGAGTCGTAAAGGTACAGTGATTTGAACTAGTGAGTCGTACTAGTACAGAGACCAGCTGTTCTTTGGTCCACTCAGTTAAAAGCTGTGAGTGAAAGAATCCAAACAATTTCCACCATCCACCATCCAACAATTTCCACCATCCAACAATTTCCACCATCCACTATCCAACAATTTCCACCATCCAACAATTTCCACATCCACCATCCAACAATTTCCACCATCCACCATCCAACAATTTCCACCATCCACCATCCAACAATTTCCACCATCCACCATCCAACTATTTCCACCATCCACCATCCAACAATTTACACCATCCACCATCCAACAATTTCCACCATCCACCATCCAACAAATTCCAACAGAAACATCTGGAATATGTGAAATGTATGAATTTCTTTTAATATATGAAATATGGAAAATAATTGAAATAATATGAAATATGTAAGATATGTGAAATTTGAAATAGGTAAAAGATTTTAAACGGATTTATTTAACAGCTATAGAGAGTAGACTTCTGGCCGTCCATTGGTTTACAGGTAGATGGATGACCTGCTGGAGGGTGGGGCTGGTGGACTATAAGGGCGTGTTTCAACTGATGTCATTTGTTGTGAGCCCTGGAAGGCTTACCAAGGCTCGTCATAAGATCTGGTGTGTTTATAGTTATTCATTAGTCCCATGTTTGTATCTATTGGTCTCCATTAATCCCATGTTTGTATCTATTGGTCTCCATTAATCCCATGTTTGTATCTATTGGTCTCCATTAATCCCTATGTTTGTATCTATTGGTCTCCATTAATCCTATGTTTGTATCTATTGGTCTCCATTAATCCTATGTTTGTATCTATTGGTCTCCATTAATCCTATGTTTGTATCTATTGGTCTCCATTAATCCCTATGTTTGTATCTATTGGTCTCCATTAATCCTATGTTTGTATCTATTGGTCTCCATTAATCCTATGTTTGTATCTATTGGTCTCCATTAATCCTATGTTTGTATCTATTGGTCTCCATTAATCCTATGTTTGTATCTATTGGTCTCCATTAATCCTATGTTTGTATCTATTGGTCTCCATTAATCCCATGTTTGTATCTATTGGTCTCCATTAATCCTATGTTTGTATCTATTGGTCTCCATTAATC
Organism: Ampullaceana balthica; assembly: GCA_944989445.1. Taxonomy (NCBI): domain Eukaryota; kingdom Metazoa; phylum Mollusca; class Gastropoda; family Lymnaeidae; genus Ampullaceana; species Ampullaceana balthica. The sequence continues at coordinate 74,971 of CALYLW010000159.1, forward strand.
CCATGTTTGTATCTATTGGTCTCCATTAATCCTATGTTTGTATCTATTGGTCTCCATTAATCCCTATGTTTGTATCTATTGGTCTCCATTAGTCCTATGTTTGTATCTGTAAGACGTAGACAACAGCATCAACATAAGACGTAGACAACCACACCAAACATCAGACGTGAACAACCACACTAAACATCAGACGTAGACAACCACACCAAACATAAGACGTAGACAACCACACCAAACATAAGACGTAGACAACCACACCAAATATAAGACGTAGACAACCACATCAACATAAGACGTACACAACAGCATCAACATAGGGGCCGTCCATAAATGACGTCACGCGATTTTTGTCGATTTTTGACCCTCGTCACGCGTCGTCACAAAAACTTAGACCCCCCCCCTCTAAAAATACGTCACAAATCTTTGACCCCCCCCCCAAAAAAAAACACACAAACTTATTTTCTAATTGAAAATAAGTATGTTTCAAATCACTTTTATTGTCATTTAAGTATTTATTATTTATTTAGTGAAGATCTACATTGTAATATCGTAACTCACGTTTAGCATTAAAAAAAAACCCGTTACTGGCCTTCAGAAAACGAACTGTGTTAACATCCTTAGATTATATTTTATTTTAATGCATACAAATTAAACATTAACTATTAATCATCACGGTTAACGTCTTTGTTTAGAAAAAAATGATTATTTGAAAATAACTTTTTTTAATGTATTTTTTTTATAAATCCCTCAATTCACTGACGGGCATCCCGTAAGAAAGAGGTCGGCGAACAGAGGTAAATAACCTCATCTGGGGTCAAAAAGGGAATTCTTGGGGGTAATGCAGACTCATTTGGGACATATAACATCCACTACAATCCACTAGATATATTAAAATACGTCATGTGTACGTGTATGCTTGGAACAACCGGTTCCTTCCGGAAAATGCATTTTTTAAAAATTTGACAACTATGTCGATTTCTTAACTACTTACTATACGAAGACACCTAAATCTACCCTACTTTCATTTATATTGACACACGAGTGACAATAATCTTAATCCACATGACTTGTCTGTATCGCGTATCATTTCTGTGATATTTAAAATTAATGCCTTAAAAACTGAGCTAAGAAGAAAAGTTGTTTTGTGCTCCTCTCGAATTGCGATGTCAAGAATTTGATGCATCCAATAAAGTTAATGAATACCTGACTGATTTTAAATGGGCTCATTTACAATTATATCTAGAACAGTGCTTCTCAAACTTTTTAGTATGGCGGACCGGCAGGAATTTTTTCCATTGCAACAGGGACCGGTGCATTATTTTCCCTGCACTGACAATTTTTTCTGTACTTTTTTTGAGAACATCTGCAGACCGGCAGCGGATGGCCCACGGACCGGCACCGGTCCGCGGACCACCACTTTGAGAAGCACTGATCTAGAAGACTAGAATGGCCAGGGGCGTTTGACCAAAAACCCATCGAACAATTATATCAAACTTAAAACGTTTTAATTCTATCAAATAGATTCCCTCCCCCCTCCCCTTTTAAAGAAAAGGATATTCCGTGTCGTTTTGACTTAAAATATCTACACATAATCCTATTCAGATCATTTTTAGACACTTGTCATGCATGTAAAACTCACCAGTAGCATTTTCCGGGGGGGGGGCTAACGACGCTCCCCCAAATCCCCTAGTCATGTGAGCAGGACCTAGAGTCTGGGGGTTGGGGGGGGGTAAACGCACACATAAACTTGTATATTTTGGGGTAACGGGCAAAAAAGTTCGAGAGAACAAAACGGAGCTGCGGTTACATCACAAATGCTTTGATGTCAACATCAAACGACGCAGTGTAGCAATTTCATATGTTATCTTGTGAATTCTCAAACTTAAGGATCATAATTAGATTTAATTTTCGTGTCTTGATAGCTTACGCCAACCAGCGTCTGATGGCCTACCGACCCGGCACATTGAGAAGCACTGATTTTTTTTTAAAAAGTCATTAAATAAATTGTAAGCGACCAAATATTTCAGTGGAAGTTTTACTTCAAGTTACCCTTTTGATGTGACGTCACATTTCTTCAACCCCCCTCCCTCCCCCAAGTCACGCATCGTCACAAAAGTGTGACCCCCTCCCCCCCTAGGTGCGTGACGTCATTTATGGACGGCCCCTTAAGACGTAGACAACCACATCAACATAAGACGTACACAACAGCATCAACATAAGAAGACGTAAATAGAATGTCGAGATTTCACTACCAGGTAAACTTAAAGTACTGGTTAAAATACCTGCCAATAATACCTCATGTGTAGTTATATCATATTTTTTTTTAAATAGACACTGCGTGAAGATCTTGAAGGTTTATCGCTATTTGTGCTGCTGGGCTGGCTATCAAGAATGTTGACAACCACGGCGTTGTGGGTTGACAGAGGTCAAAGTTCATGTTATGTTTATGTCCATTTAAAAGGAGGAACACATATTTTTAAGGACTCCTATTGACACCCCTATGGGATTATTAGTGTTTTTTTTTAATTCAAGTTTAATATAGAACGTCCCGCACAAAGCCTTTGAGTGCCCGAGGGTAGGGGCGCCACCAGAGCGTCAAAGAAGATATGTTCACGGCTCGAGACCCATTCATCAAAGATCATTCTTTCTTCACCTGCAGGATTGCACTTTTCTGTTACTGCACTGTTGAATGGCAGAGGTACAGAAACAAAATTTATGACCGGAGAAAGTTTCCTAAGAAATGGAAGGCATTGAGCTGACGGAGTCATATCTCCACTGCATGGGCCTTCCAGTGGGTTCTTAAATTGTGAAAGTCCAATTCAAAATATAAAACAAAACAACAAAGAAAACACTAAAGATGAAGGAATACTAAGACAAATGTCCACGTAAGATGTCGACAAAAGTGACGTTAGATGGAGATCGACGGAAAATGTGAATAATTATAGTTAGCCATACAACTCAACATTTGAATGGGGCCGAGACAGCTGTCTAGCGGGTCTTGCAAGTTGCGAACACACAACTAGATAACTAAAACTGAGTTTACTGATTCACAATGAAAGGAGATTCGACTCAGAACCACTCCGGATACGAAACACGTAAACGACAAATATGGAATCGTTTGGTAAATATTTACCAGAAGAGCCGGGGCGAAAACTGAATCGCCAAAACAAGAGTTTAGTGGATCAAATGAGGATGGAACTCAGCCCAACCAACACATATATACCAAGAGGCTTGACCTCGACCACTATTAGAATTCAATCAGCCGGCACGCCAGCCTTGCCCCTGAAGTAGTGGAGCATCTGTTGGCTACGTGTGCCTCACGCTGGACACATCAATGTGGACTTTGTCTGCTAGTCACTCGACACCTGAAGAATTTGAGGTTGATGAATTCAAAGTAGCGCTATTATCCTTGACTCAATAATAAACAGTGTTTTGATAGAAAGAGAATTGTGATAAAACGTAAACTTCGGTGATAGATATTCTGTCACATAGAAAGTGTCGTAAAGGGAAACACTACAAGTTGAAGGCAAGAATGAAGTTTGACTCCACCATTTAGCAGATTCCTCAAAAAAACAAGGGGAAAACAAATGATTCCACTATTTAACCTGAATAGTCCAAACCATTGTTCTTCAGCCTAATTTATTGCCATGGCTCCATTTGAGGCGTCTACATTGATCGCGGAACCACGTGAAGTAACTCAAGGGTTACTTCAATTTACTTATGTACGAAAACAATTGATACATGCAGAAATTCAGGTATACGCGTTTATATTCATTGTATTCTATGACAAATATTATGTATTCCTGTTGCAAGATTACCCGATTTGACTAATTTGTTATCCGTAAGGAACAGTGTTCAGTAGCGGACATTTATATCAAAATCTTATACTTAATTAAGACTTATTGCCGCACAGTCCCAGTACTGCCCGATTTTGTCACAGGTTACTTTCACCATTATTTATAGATTTTAAAATAGGTACGGACAGAACCCCGGGTTGAAAAGCATTTGTACAAACTACGGCTGGGGATATTGCATTTGTGGGAGGAAGCGAGCTCATTGGAGTCTTTCTTGAATTTCGGGGCTTGGGGAAACACAAATTTGATTTGCTGATTTCGTTTGAGAGTATGGACGAAGAATCGTTTCATTTGAGAGTGTGGACCAAGAATCGTTTCGTTTGAGACTATGGACCAAGAATCGTTTCTTTTGAGACTATGGACCAAGGATGGTTTCGTTTGAGACTATGGACCAAGAATCGTTTCGTTTGAGAGTATGGACCAAGAATCGTTTCGTTTGAGAGTGTGGACCAAGAATCGTTTGGTTTGAGATTATGGACCAAGGATCGTTCATTTGAGAGTATGGACCAAGAATCGTTTCGTTTGAGAGTATGGACCAAGAATCGTTTCGTTTGAGAGTATGGACCAAGAATAGTTTCGTTTGAGAGTATGGGCCAAGAATAGTTTCGTTTGAGAGTATGGACCAAGAATTGTTTCGTTTGAGGTTATGGACCAAGGATCGTTCATTTGAGAGTATGGACCAAGAATCGTTTCGTTTGAGAGTATGGGCCAAGAATTGTTTCGTTTGAGAGTGTGGACCAAGAATCGTTTCGTTTGAGAGTGTGGAACAAGAATCGTTTCGTTTGAGAGTATGGGCCAAGAATAGTTTCGTTTGAGAGTATGGGCCAAGAATTGTTTCGTTTGAGAGTGTGGACCAAGAATTGTTTCGTTTGAGAGTGTGGACCAAGAATTGTTTCGTTTGAGAGTGTGGACCAACAATCGTTTCGTTTGAGAGTATGGGCCAAGAATAGTTTCGTTTGAGAGCATGGACCAAGAATCGTTTCGTTTGATAGTGTGGACCAAGAATCGTTTCGTTTGAGAGCATGGACCAAGAATCGTTTCGTTTGAGAGTATGGACCAAGAATCGTTTTGTAGGGTCAAGGTCGGTCGTGAGAATAGTTACGCAAGCATACTATACTGTAACACGAGAGAACCATGTGGGAATCACGACTTTGTGTGTGTGTGTGTGTGTTTTGGGGGAGGGGGGAGTGAGGGGGTCAAGGAACGGCTACCAGGGGTGAGGGGAGGTGCAGGGGTGATATAGGAACAACAACAGATGTCTGATTACAGGGCGCAAAGTCACAAAAGCCATTTGTTGACCTGTCACTTTCTGCGTACTACCAGAAAAAATTGCAACACACGCCCGTGACAATGCATTACCTTCACGACCCACACAGCTGATAAATGACAGTGGTCCTAGAAATGTAATCAGTTGAACCCAGAACAGGGAACATCTAATGGAGCCACTTATATCAAATTGATGATCAAACAATTAGCGACGTTTTGAAGACGAAATAATGTGAAAAATGAGATGAAAAGTTTAAGTGCTGAGTAAAATGTTAAGGAACTGACAAGTTCGTTCAGCTATGCATCACCAGCTTTCACTGCTTCAGTTGATGTGACGTAGACACGCCAATACCAGCTACCTGTTGCCTCATTGAGACCATACCATCACAGATTAAAAAGTCAAACACCTTTGAATATCGCGTCATAGGACAATTTACCCAATGCCCTAATCATTCAACCCCTACTACAATGAATGCCTTACTCTCTAACACCATCTAAATTTACACAAATTTTAATAAAAACACGAAACAATGTAACAGCTTTGTAGTTTTAAAATACACTGCGGCTTGAGAAAGCCCGATGTGTCACGCAAAAACGTATTCCTCGTCATGAGATGAACGAATGTATAACGAAGGCATATTACTTTATTTTTAAATCCTTTATATTAACTCGTGGTGTCTTGTTGGTTGATTGCTTGCTTGTTTGTCGAAAAAACTTTGGATCGATTTTTAACTCAATTTATCGTAAGCTACCGGGCTAAAATTTTGCAGGCAAGTTCGTGCCGATGATAAAAACAATGTTTCAAAATTTCAGATCGATCGCATGTACTGTAATTAAATTATTGAATTTTTAGATTATTTTATTTATCACTACGTATCATGTTATTTTTTGAGATAGAGTGTCGCGGTGCGTATTATATTGAACAACCTTCCTGTCGCGCAATAAGGTGCGTATTTTATTGACACCACTTTTTATAAACATATTCCTGATTGATGCGCATTATATTAAACATGTTTTACGACATATAACTACCATTTTGTATTTTCCGATGGTCTTGCGCTGCGTATTATAATGAACATTATTTTAGTTATGTCTCGTTCATAAAGGATTTATAGTAAAAAAAAATTGGTTTGTACGGGTTTTTTTTATTATTCTATTTTGTCATTTTGAAAAGATCAATATTACTAAACATATTTTTTTTTCAAATTTAAGGTGTAAAAACATCCGACCTGCAAACGGTTTAAAGTGTATATCAAAGTGGCCAAAAAGATGATTTTGGGGTGTCTCTCCCCCCCCCCATCAACTTTCCTAAGGGTTGGATATCGGAGTCGGGTCAAGGGTCGCGAGACAACCAACCTGTTGACCGCATCAGGTCCAGCAATAAAAAATATAAATGATCCTGAGTTTTGCCTTTGATCTTTGAGCGCAGTAACCAACCATCACAACGACAAAAATCGACATTCGCAAATGTGAAATATTCAAGTCCTGAGGTGGTCCATGGCAGCCAGCACCAAATAAATGGTTTTCTTTCATTTAAAAATAATTTTTTAAAAATAAATTTACGCTACACAAAATACTCAGTCCCATTTAACACACAATCTGTAATACTGGACGCAAAAAACTAGTAGTCCCTAACTTTAAAACGACATTCATCACAGAAAGACTGGTTATCTTATCTTATCTGTTATAGACGCTCCTTCTATACAGAAGATTATTGCGTCCTACGCTAAACTATGGTTTGTGTTTAGTTCTGCATTCGTATTAAAGTTTTAAATGTTGATAAAGTGTTGGCTTTCCTGGTTTCTTCCGGCAACCCATTCCACGCCCGAATTCCGGACGGGAAAAATGAGAATTTGTATGTGTTTGTTATTGCTAACTTTAAAACGACATTAATCAAATAAAAACTACCTTATTTTTTTATACCTTTCTTTTATAGAATAAATAATCGAATTAAGCAAAGACCACTCATACATTTTACACTTACGAACGGCCAAGTATTTAGAAATCACTCCCGTGAAACTGTGACCGAGAGAGTCCCACATGAAATGAAAGCAGCTTAAGTGCTTCACATGTGGACGCAAGCAAACGGACATCAAATGTTCGACGTCATTGGACGCTTCCACGACTGTTCCACCAGGTACTGTGACGTCAGTGGCTTTGTTACTTATTGTGCTTCACGAGTCGGTGAACCTACTCGAGTACGGATAATACTAGCCCCCCGCCCCCCCCCCTGGCCGGTGACCCTGCCATTCAAATCTCTCCTACCAACAATGTGAACAATAGTCGTTGGTGCTAAACTAACTATAAGATCTAATTAGTTCCACCACCCCCCCCCCGCCTTTTGAAAATACTGATATTCAGTGATATGACCCGATCGTTTAGTCCTGGCCAGTTAAACATTTATACACTGATCAAGAAAGATAAGGTTTGGGGAGGGGAGCATTAGTGAAACAGCGTCCTGTGACAATCAACGAGGATAGAGCGTACATGATGACACACACAAGTATCAAGAGGAAACAAATTGAACCGTATCTTAATAGCAAACAGCGCTATTCCTACTCCTGCATAACTAACCCTGAGCAAGGCGGAAGAGGAGCATCAAATGGAAAGATGAGAGTGTATCCATGAAATGGAAAGATGAGAGTATATCCATGAAATGGAAAGATGAGAGTGTATCCATCAAATGGAAAGATGAGAGTGTATCCATCAAATGGAAAGATGAGAGTGTATCCATCAAATGGAAAGATGAGAGTGTATCCATCAAATGGAAAGATGAGAGTGTATCCATCAAATGGACTGATGAGAGTTTATCTCCTTAGCATTCATATTTTAACCGTTGATTCTCCACTACCTGCGTGACGTGGCTGTGGATACTGTACTGGGATTATTAGCAGTTACATTAGTTTAGGTACGCGTACTGTGTACTGTGTACATCAACCCTCTGTGACCTGGTGTGGGGGTGTGTGTGGGGGTGTGCGTGAGTACGCCAGCTGGCCAGCGAACTGCGTCGTTTGATGACGTAGTAGCTGTCACATTTCAGAGCCGTAGTGCAACAGTTGTACAAAATGTAAACACGTCCATCGCCAATAGTGCTGACTAGGCTCAAATGGACTGACCGCGCCATTTCTTTGTACCATCACAAACCAACAAACACGAAACACAAACAACTGACATCATCTTTACCTGATCGGCTGGGTCGGGGGTCTGGTTGGGGGCCCCAGCTTCTTCTGGGCGGCTCGTCGCTTTTCATTTCCGAGAATCTTGACAAAGACGTTCTTCATCTTGTGCTTAATATCCAACACAGACATTCACGTTCAAAGTGGCTGGCTGCTCGCTGGTCATGGCGTCTTAACGCAACAGTGTGAGGACCACTCGGTAACGTTCTACACCGATGATTTTCCAACTAAAGACTTTTTTTTTAAACGGAATCCAACAGTTTTATCCAGAGTTGTTTATGATCTAAATGTCTCCTAAAGCGACTTCGTATTTATACGTGGTAGCCGGTCTCTGCTTTCAAGCATCAAAATCTCGCTCAATGTTAAAACAGGTTACGTTTCGGAGAATAGCGTCGAATAAATTTTGATATTTATTATTATATTTTGTTGTAAAGTCCAAGTTTATTTCTATCCTTGTAATGAAATAAAAGAAACGTCAAAAGGATTAAGCAAAATTTAAAAGAGATTCAAAAAGCAACAAATCAAAAAGCCACGATGACTGCAAAGAACTTAAGTTTAACCGGTTAAATATATAATACATACAATTAATGGAATTTTAAAATATAAGAAAAGAAAAAGATCACGTCATTTGACACAAATTTTCAGTCATCAATATGAGAACGGAAACAACGGGAGAAAAAAACATAATAAAATAAACGACTGAGCCGATCTTGTTATGTGGGCGTGGTTAACTGAAGTGACGATCTCGGCCACTAGCAATCGCGAGTAATTGACATCTGCTAGATATGCTAATAGTATGCCAGCCCGTATTAACAATAAGTTAACAGAGCAGTATTCACTCAAGCGGGATAAGATAGTAACGTTAAATTTAAAGCTTAAAACTGGTGTATTAAAAAATTAACACTTGTGGACGTCAATACCCCCAAAGAAACGAAACAATGTTTTTCTATAAATGCCAACTATTTCGGTAATCCTTTTAGAGAGGCGGTGAAGACTGTCACTGATTTCAATGATTACCTGACATCACCTGGCACAGCTCGCACCCAATGACTGAAAATAATTGTCCGTTTCCGTGTGGTCGTGTCGCCGACGACAGTCTTTAAATACCTGTACGCGAACCCCCCCCCCTTTTTTTTTCAAATCTCAGCCCCCCCCTCCCCAGGGTCAGTCGACAAAACGTTTTAGCGGGGGGCGGGGGGAGGGGGTATTATGTCATCGAAATCCTGTCAACACGGAAAAGTACGTCACGAGGGTTCTGTCACGAGGGTTCTGTCCGCTCAGCGGTCTGTCCAAATAACTCGCCACAAGAGCTGATCTCGCGCCCCAACCAACCACGGTGTTCACATCTCGTTGAAATATCTCGGTCAAAGGTCAACGGTGTCAGGTGACTTATCTCTGGAACCGTACCGCAAACGCGGCTCCAGACATTCCACTAACAGAGAGACACCGGTGGACAAGCGTGAAAAGGGGTTCACAAACACGCGCTCACACACACAAACACACACACACGCAATAAACACACACACACACGCACACAAACACACACACACGCACACAAACACGCACACGCGCACACAAACACGCACACGGTCTATCAAGAACGTCTTAGTATGAACGTCTAGGAGCCGAATGTGAGAAGTAAACAATAGTAATAACTGCAAAGGGAAATTGTTCGCTACACGAAAGCCTCATACAAAACCAACAACATGAAATCAAAGGCAACGGCATTAAGATTTAAACGGGGTCTTGTTGAAAGTAGGGTAGTCCAACCCAAAGTTTATAGAGGACTCGTCGTATGCTCTGGCACTTAACCGAATTTCTACAGTAAAACGCAGTTGCATTTTTTTTTCCAGATATGTATTCTTGTTATTTTGTTCCTAATTTGTATTTAAGTTAGTGCAGTTTATTTCTTAAGCCATTTGACAAATTAGAGTTGTTGCTATTTATAGTGAAGGCCACTAATCTTGTTTCTGACCCATCTTTGTGGCATTTCCCGTTTCTTATCCCAGTTAGACTCGACCAGTTGCCGTAACTTGCAGTCTTAAAGGAAAACAGGGAGCAATCGTTGTTAAATTTTAACCCCGCCTACCCTATAGTCAACAAAAATAATCAAATAAAAAAAATACCGTTTCTTGTTTTCAAACGCGAAAAAACTCGAACCTTATTTTCGAAGCGCCTTGATTTTCACTAGGACCGCGACTCATTTATTATTTATTTAATCTCTAACTATGGTTATAATTCCAAGCATAAATATCCGCTGAATCGGCATTCGCCCTTCAGTCTGTCGTCTTGGGAATTCATTGTTACGTTCACACACATCACATGACTCGACCCAGTTCCCGTATACTTGTACCGAGAACGTGGCAACACCCAATGCAGGGAGTGCATAGCGCGTGACAGTATTGTTTGTGACATTGTTGTTTATGTCAGATTCCATAGAAATAGAGAGAAATGGCAACGTCGTGTGTTCTTTCTACCAACGGTCACCCACCCACACTTCAAACTGGATCTCCACAATCAATGGACATTGAATTAGGTTCAAAGTAAAAATTTGAAGTTAGCCTTGATACATTTTTTTTATTTTGTCTTCGGAAAAACTTCTAAGATTGCCTTTTACGAAGGCAAAAAAAAGGCATTCAAAAAGCTGGAGAGAATTGATAAAACATATTTTAAACACATTTCTCTCAGGGTTGTCAGCAACGTCGCTCAAAGATTATCGTTGCGTAAAAAGTTGAGAACCCCTCTTGAATAGCTATAACGTTGTAAGAAGTGCATATGAGAATGTAGCCGATTTGAATGGAGGGGGGAAATTTTGCAGAGCTCTTAATTAAACAGCAGGAAAACATAGAGAGACACCGTACACAGGCTTCGAGGTCACGAGTTGTTCTAGAACTAGGTGAAGACCAACAGCCGCGTGATCCTAACGGGAACATGAAAACATCACCGATATGTAACCGAACACCACTCCTGTCCTTAACAACAGCTGTAATAACGTGCGGGTGGCCATTGTTAGCGGGCTTAGGGCGGGTACATTAGAATATTGTAAACGTTATCACGAGGTTCGCCTTTTATAGTCCTCACAAGATATTAAAGTCCATCTGACGAAACTATTGAACATCGCTGTTGTGGAATCTGTGGCTCAGACACAACAACGTCGTCACCGAGGCCGCCACTACCGCCACCGAGAAACAAATCTCAAAATTTAATTTGATAGCCGTACACATGGCGGCTACAGATTACTTAATGGGCAAGTACACGATGGAGTAAACTGTCGTTGTTTGGATATTTGAGGTAAGTCATAGGCCTGGTCTAAAGGTAACACATCTGTCTGGTCTAGAGGTAACACATCTGTCTGATCTAGAGGTAACACATCTGTCTGGTCTAGAGGTAACACATCTGTCTGATCTAAAGGTAACACATCTGTCTGGTCTAGAGGTAACACATCTGTCTGGTCTAGAGGTAACACATATGTCTGGTCTAGAGGTAACACATCTGTCTGGTCTAGAGGTAACACATGTGTCTGGTCTAAAGGTAACACATGTGCCTGGTCTAGAGGTAACACATATGTCTGGTCTAGAGGTAACACATCTGTCTGGTCTAGAGGTAACACATGTGCCTGGTCTAGAGGTAACACATCTGTCTGGTCTAGAGGTAACACATCTGTCTGGTCTAAAGGTAACACATCTGTCTGGTCTAGAGGTAACACATATGTCTGGTCTAGAGGTAACACATCTGTTTGGTCTAGAGGTAACACATCTGCCTGGTCTAAAGGTAACACATATGTCTGGTCTAGAGGTAACACATATGTCTGGTCTAGAGGTAACACATCTGTCTGGTCTAGAGGTAACACATATGTCTGGTCTAGAGGTAACACATCTGTCTGGTCTAAAGGTAACACATGTGCCTGGTCTAGAGGTAACACATCTGTCTGGTCTAAAGGTAACACATCTGTCTGGTCTAAAGGTAACACATGTGCCTGGTCTAGAGGTAACACATCTGTCTGGTCTAGAGGTAACACATATGTCTGGTCTAGAGGTAACACATCTGTCTGGTCTAAAGGTAACACATCTGTCTGGTCTAAAGGTAACACATGTGCCTGGTCTAGAGGTAACACATATGTCTGGTCTAGAGGTAACACATCTGTCTGGTCTAGAGGTAACACATATGTCTGGTCTAGAGGTAACACATCTGTCTGGTCTAGAGGTAACACATATGTCTGGTCTAAAGGTAACACATCTGTCTGGTCTAGAGGTAACACATATGTCTGGTCTAGAGGTAACACATATGTCTGGTCTAGAGGTAACACATATGTCTGGTCTAGAGGTAACACATCTGTTTGGTCAAGAGGTAACACATCTGTCTGGTCTAGAGGTAACACATCTGTCTGGTCTAGAGGTAACACATCTGTCTTGTCTATAGGTAACGCATCTGTCTGGTCTAAAAGTAACACATTTATCTGGCCGCTGAGTTTCACGTGACCACATACAACACGGTCCACCATTGAAATTAAACAACTTTAATGCATGTTTTGTTTTGTTTTATCACTCCATTCATAACAGTGTCACCGAGTTTGGAAGTCATCGCGGTGAATGTTGTTTCAAAGATAAAGCTTAGGTAATGAACGTGTTTCTGTCAGCTCCGTGATGGGTCTGTCAACACGGCACACAATTAGTCTTCTGGTTGTTATGATGAACTAGACCAGAGAACCAGCTGACGGTGTTTGAATGTACGGCAAAGCAGGTTATGAATGTGGAGTGGAACAATTCAAGTCGTTTGGGAAGTTAACGAGGTTCAGTGCTGAAGATTTCTATTTGAGCAATTTTAAACATGCATCACCAGTAATCACCACCACCACCATTGTTGATGATGTTGTTGTCTATGGCTGTCAACGTGTTGACGGTCCAAGTAAAAATATTATTTTAGGTAAAAAAATACGGAGTCATATAAGTTCACATCGTATCGGTGCCTCTGAGCTATGCGCACATTCATACGACCCACACACCCATACACAGGTTTGCACACATATACTTGCACGCACGTACACACGCACGCAACGACACACACGGACATACTCACATACGCGCACACACGCACGCACGCACACAGAAGTACCTACATCCATATGCATTCATATATGAGATGGATATCAAACTAACTCCTCATTAGAATATCGCGAGACTTTTTAAAAAGTTGTTTCTCGTTCGTAATGCGCTCAATGAAATACAGCTCGTTTCAATTTATACAGTTATAAATACAACTCGTCACGCAATAATTTCGAATAAATTTCCTGATCATAAAAAAACTGTAGACACTTAGATATCAAAAAGTATTCATTGCGCGTACAGGTGAAGTTGGTCCACGAATTCCCGAACACAGGTTTAAATCCTCACACTACAGTTAACACGGCCACTTCCCTTTAAAATATTCAGAACTTTTCTGAAAGATCTCTTTTAGCACTCCAGTTCAGAACATCAAGATTGTAATGCAACCCAATCACAACTAACTGCATGAATGCACTACAATCCAAATTCAACAAGGTCACGTTGTTATTTTCTTGGACTTACTAAACCAGGTGGTTCTAAAAGTGGAAACTGTGGAGTCTGCGATGATATCAACACGTATTGTTATTTAGCGGTTAGCACCTCGACTATAATGTTAATTTCTTAATTTTTTTTAGCCAAGTACCGCGTTAAGCACTGGACTCGAGGTCGGCGGAGAAAAACGACAAAATCATAATTACCCAAAGCCACTGAAAAATTTGAGAAGGGCTGGACTTAACATTAACAACCTTGGGAGCTATCTCTATCGCGCCGAAACAGAAGAAGGGAAAAAACGACTACGCGTATCGTCTCCGACAACTTGGTCTAATATTAGTCATCGAGGAAGCGAATTTGATGGCTGAAATTTGAAGAACGCTTCAGGATGCGGTGCGCTGAAGTCAATCAAACTTTAATGACAGAATGTCAGGATGTGACCGTTAATTCATTGACCAGTGGGGATTGGAGCAAGACCAGCAGTGTCACCAGGAGGGTGTGGGTGGCGTCGGATGACATATCCGGCGGAAGGGTGTCATGTCGACACAGTTTGGAAACATGGAAATTTAACAGTTCTCTCGTCATTAATTTATTGGAGATCTCAAGAGTTTAATGTAAGAAATGCGAGCCATCGAGACTTGGAGCCATCGTGACTTGGAGCCATCGGGACTGGGAGCCATCGTGACTGGGAGCCATCGTGACTGTGAGCCATCAGGACTGGGAGCCATCAGAACTGAGAGCCATCGTGACTGGGAGCCATCGTGACTGGGAGCCATCGTGACTGAGAGAAATCGTGACTGTGAGCCATCGGGACTATGAGCCATCGGAACTGAGAGCCATCGGGATTATGAGCCATCGGGACTGAGATCCATCGGGACTGGGAGCCATCGAGACTGGGAGCCATCGTGACTATGAGCCATCAGAACTGAGAGCCATCTGGACTGGGAGCCATCGTGAATGAGAGCCATCGAGACTATGAGCCATCGGGACTGAGAGCCATATGGGACTATGAGCCATTGGGGCTGGGAGCCGTCAGAGAGGATTTTCTCCAGTAACATGGAAAATGTTGCCACACGACGAGGCAGTAAGACTCGGGGGTTCATGTGAAGGAAACATTGAAGCAAGGTTTAAGGCAAAGACAACAAAAACAACAAACTTGTCAGCCAGAAGTTTTAATTGGCCAAAAAACAATAAGAAGATTTGAGTTGTACAACTTAGCGGCAATGCAGAATTCAAAAGGACGACAAGCGGAGAATGGTAGGGCAAGAATGAGACGGAGGTTTATAAAGGGGAAAAAAAAGGGGGGGACCGCTGTGTAAAGCTGGGGCTACCACGAGAAGCTGAAACCAGCGTGAGAGGTTGGGACAACCGTGAGAAGTTGGGACCACCGTGAGAAGTTGGGACCACCGTGAAAATCTGGAACCACCGTGAGAAGCTTGGACCACCGTGAGAAGATGGGACCACCGTGAGAAGCTGGGACCATCGTGAGAATCTGGGACCACCGTGAGACGCTGAGAACCTCTGCAGGGCTGGCACCACAAAGTTAGCCACATCACTGAGTTACTCCAGCGGCACGGTCGAATAAGACCAACGTTATGAGTTTGCTTTCATCAGAATGTCAACGTAATTATTCTCTCTTCCAATTGGCTGAGGGTGCGAAAATTTAGCTTCATCGTCGTTTTCATGACGGTGTGTAACAACGAGCATGTGTTTAGGTTATTAAACAACTAATCCCTGAATGCACAGATTAGCGTATTAAATGGCGGTATGTAAGCAGTAAACCTACTGATGGGTGGGGTGGGGGGTGTGTGGATGTCCATGCTGTGTGCACTGGGGGAGACTTAATATTGACAATACGGTTTGTTATCTACACATGAGTGCATATTTGGCGGTACGTCTTGATAATGGGATTATGAAACTACAGACATCATCTTCAGATAGCATGGCTAAGAAGGTCATCATTGAGTCAATGGTGCCCAGGGGCAGATGTGGTCGCTTGTTTACATGTAGAGGTAACGATGTCGACAGGACCTGGCAGCAACCATCATCTAAGGAAGATATGAACCTTTCGCGGTCCCCGAGCACTGCCTTCCTATCTTCGTTGGAGTTTGGGGATCCTGGTTAAGAACGGCTCGGCAGAGAAAATCTACAATATTTGGATATCACTAGTTTAAAACGGACCCCCACAATACCCATGCTGTGGCCAATACCATACGATGCTGTAGCCACCACCATCATACCATGCAGTGTTCACCACCACCATCCCCATGCTTTGTTCACCACCATCCCTTTGATGTGGCCACCAAAGGACACACGCTCAAATCATAAGTGACACGATACTTAACAACACTCTCACAGACATTCAACTGCTGAAACTGTTGTCAGCTTTTATACGGTTTACCACAGAGAATTATATCAAGAACTACGCAGCATAAAATGGCCATGTCAGGAAATATTGCTCTACGCATACTAGGCGCCGTAATGAATCACTAAAATGTTAGAGTTGTTATTACATGGTTAGAAATGTATAGATAACATGGATGAAGGTGTGGATAATCTGGAAACTCGAGTTTCAAAATTTAAAACTCATTTTTGATGTAACGAGATTTTAAAAAAAACACATCAAAAACGTGAACCTGCTGAATTATTATCTTTTTTAAACAACGCAGTAACTGAAGTTATAACTGTTGTTATTTCTACCATTTGCTATTACACAGTATTACACATCCCACGCACACCTACCAGGGCTGTTCAGGCATTTTTCCGACAACATCTGTGCCAGGTTTGTTCCCTGGGGTCTGTAATGGTAGGTGCGACAGGTGGGGCCCTTAAATTTAATTTAATCTTAGGTTACGTGTTCGGAAATGGAAAAAGATTTTTTTTAAAAATAATCTCCCAATGAATAGCTGGGCCGCCTATAATTTAAACTGGGAACACTCTTCACTTGGAGATGATTCCACTAACAATAGTTGAGATTAGGTTTATGAGAGAACATGACTTTGATGTGTGATATTATTTACTGCATACACTCAATGTCTATTTTTAATAATTGCAACAAACCGTGTCGTAGATGTCAAGATATCCTGCTCATACCGGTAACTCTTTTGTCGTGGATCAAATTCCGTAATTAGTTAAAGTTATATTCACATACCGTTGTGTTGCCATCTGGGTTTTATTTGTTCTAGTATGTAGAGCGTATTTAAAGACAATTCTGGGGGTAATCCGAGGGCTTGTTTTCCGGGTAGGTGTATATTCCGATAAACACGGTATTCTAAATTAAGTATGTGACATAAGAACATTGAAGTTGCTTAAAACGGCAAATTTTACGGAGTGGCACACAGTGACATGACACAGTTCCGGCTACACGACTGAAGCGTTTGACATTATAGACAGCTATCCGACCCTGCTACATTTCAACTACAGATTGCGAATCTGAGAGTAGCACAAAAGGACCCTTGAAAGCTCTTATGTTCTCCGAAAAGTTAGCAAACCTCACTGGGGTCCTTAAAATGGTTTATCATAGTGGATTTCTACCAGCTGTAGCTGAAAAGAGAAATAAACAGAATATTTCAGGAGAAATGTTTCGCTAGCTTCAGGGCTGACCAGGACGTGACAAGAAGTTCGCCGCCCCTGCCATTAAATAAAGAACGGGGGCGAGCTGATTGGTTGGAAATGAAGGGAAACTATTTAATTGCGTCAGTACAGTATTCTTGGCACTGGAAGTTTGTACTACACACCTTCCTTGTCGCGGCCACACAGCGTTCTGCTCTGTTTACAGACCACGACTCAACACACTGACTGTCAACAGCCGCAGAATGGAAGGGACGCTCCGTTAGCTCCAGAAAACAGGCCATTTAAATTTTAAAACCCATGGCATCCTGTTGTACACGAGAGTCCAATGTGATCAGTTGCAGTATCACTGGTTCCATGATGAGATGTCGGCAAACATTCAGGGATACAGAGACACAGTTGCAGTCTGTCTGCAGTGATGAAACGAGTGAAGAGGGTGAAGCTGAGCTACAGACACAGACACTTTTTTTCACCCTTCTCTTCAAGAGCTGGAGAACAAACAATTCGTTGCTTCTACCCTTTCAAAATTTATTTACGTCGCCGAGGCCATGCCACAGTCAGACCTTCAACTACAGTATTGAAGGATATTTATTAACGTTGGCATACCACAAAAAGCGACTCGAGATTACTATAGGACAGCAATATCACTGTTGAAAATGTTGCTCGGAAAACCAAAACGACCATCAAACGTTAGATTCAGGATAATCGTTCCTCTAAATGTTATGTTTAGCTTTGAACACCCCCCACCCCCACCCCCGGCATCTCCCGCCCCTTCTCACTCACACACTCACACACACACACACACTCACACACACACACTCACACACACACACACACTCACACACTCACACACTCTCATACTCACACACTCATACACACTCACACACACTCACACACACACACTCACACACACTCACACACACACACACACACTCACACACTCCATCATCCACAAGAAAACCCAAATGTACAGTCTACACTTCGATTTCCACAATTTGAGAGCGTGGGAATCCGTGGAATCCAGTGAAGAATCTCTTATCCCTCCCACACTTTACACACACACACACACACACACACACACACACACACACACACACACACACACACACACACACACACACACACACTCCCCCCCCCAACCCACGGACACAACTCACGTTGCAACCCGGCAAATCGACTACTCATTTGCATGTCTAAGAAGACAGTTTGGCAGACGATCGGATCGGGCCGCAAACCTGGCCCCTTGGAGAGTAGTTATTGATCTGTTCCTATAATCTCCACGGGTTACCGCCCGCAATTATTTATGTGCGCAAACAAATTAGGGAAATACACTCTGTAGACGAAATAAAAGGGGCAATATAAAGAATCGATTGAGTGGTCGGTGATCCATATATGTTCGCGTGTTTATTGCTGTATTTTTGTGACATAGAAATCATAGAAAGCGAGACCCGCCTTGGTCTATAAATGTATATATATATGGTTTATAATATATGCATATATATGTATGTATTATAAACGATTTGCGTCATTATAAAAAAAAATAAACCGTTAAACATATTCTGTTCAGTGCCCTCGTATACAAGTCATCACTACATTTCCGACCTGTCCTCAGTTTTAATCCCGAACTCCGTACCAGTTGGATAAGACAAGAAGCCTAGCAGAGAAGTGCACACAAACGATGCCCCATCCTAACAGCCAAGTTGACCAGTGCTAGAGAACTGGGTCGCCAACACCAGAGTCCGGTGGCTCAAATAGACAGAACATTGCCCTACCCACTCATACTTCAACCGGCTAGAAGACCACACCAACCATGGTTCGACTGTCGGCATTGCAGCCTAGCCTCGAAAAAAAAACAGTGGCGCGTCAAATGACTTCGCGTCCAGAGCTGGACATGGTTGGGGGGGGGGTGAGAGTCCTGGGCATATGGGCGTATACGGTGTTGTTTGATGACACTGCCCATCAGATGGCCCATGTTGCCCAGTACTAGCCATGGTTTAAAGAGAAAAATAGACAACCAGAAATGCGTTCTTATTGACATTGTTGAACACCCGCTTATATAAGCCATCAAGAAACTTTGGACTCGTCCTTGGCAAACACTTTTGCCGAGTCGATGTCTTGGACTCGTCCTTGTCAAACACTTTTGCTGGATATATGTCATATCATTTCAACCACGCCTTTCTAAAAACAAACTAAGCAATTGAATTTTACTATAGGGGCCTTTGGAGAAAAAGCCAGCATCCAAAATGTTTGGCTATGTGTTGGGTTTATGACATTAGCTTCCAAAATCACAACAAAGTAAATACGGCACTCAACAATTCGAACTATAAATTATGGCAACAGTCGTGTCTATGTGCAAGAACGCAAGCAATCGCAAGGTAAAAGAAACGAAAAATTCTTTGCAAAACCTTGGAATCACCTTTGTACACTTGCATTCTCAACATCACGAATTTTGATTGATGAGAACAATGACAGGAACAATATGAACAAAATAGTTTGGTATGTGACACTATTAAAACACTGGGATCGAAGAAGAAAAAAAAAGGCTGGGGGGGGGGCGTATATTCAAGGCACTGACAAAATTTCTATTTCAATGTGAGAATGTACAGGGGTCATCACACGTAAACAAAAACGCTCAATTATCGAATCTGTAGATTTTATGAACGTGACAACTTAAAAACGTGAATCTACTCAAAGAAAAAACATTACAATAATAAAAAAAATTTTCAAACGAAATTACACGATTCCCAAGGTGTAAATAGTGAAACATTCAAGCTATGCGCCATCAATAGATTTCTTTAATTCATAATTTATAGCCAGACCAGCGGATCTTTTCTAGACAAATACTTCAATCTAACCTACTTACAACTTGACCGTCTAAAAGGCTTACACAAATCGCCCATTTCACTCTAACGTACTTACAACTTGACCGTCTAAAAGGCTTACACAAATCGCCCATTTCACTCTAACGTACTTACAACTTGACCGTCTAAAAGGCTTACACAAATCGCCCATTTCACTCTAACGTACTTACAACTTGACCGTCTAAAAGGCTTACACAAATCGCCCATTTCACTCTAACGTACTTACAACTTGACCGTCTAAAAGGCTTACACAAATCGCCCATTTCACTCTAACGTACTTACAACTTGACCGTCTAAAAGGCTTACACAAATCGCCCATTTCACTCTAACGTACTTACAACTTGACCGTCTAAAAGGCTTACACAAATCGCCTTGCTGGATTAACCAAAATATCATAAGAGGAATCGATCTCCGTTAACTTAACCACAGCTGGGACTTGTCCAATAGGAAATTTGACTCCAGCCTTCAAGGAAAAACACTTAACACTTTAATCCCGATAATTCAACACCGCCGACTGCGGGTAAGAGCGATGGGGTGTATAAAGTTGTGAATGGTATTTCCAAATTGTGATACGAGCCAGGAAACAATCGCAAATTTTGTTACTTTAAAAACTCACTTCATAATCAGCTCTGTATGAAGACCCGTGTTGATTATTCAAATTACCCTCTATCAATAACAGAATTATTTCGTTGTTACGTCCCTTTTCCAGGTGACTGAGCTCTATCGCTGGGGTGCCCTCTCAGCAGATCAACTCAGACCCGACTACGTCCCGACGAGCGTACGACCCGCCACTTCACCCACCAACGCAGCCGACGGAGGGAAGCGAATACGCAATCGCGCCGCGAACAGCGGTCGAGTGATCTACCTAGCGCCCAAGGACGGCCCGTCGGTGCGCCTCCTGCTCCCCCCCCCCACCTTAAACCACACGCCGCTCATCGTTTGTGCACCAAATGACAGCGCCCTAAATGCTGACCAGTGGTTAGCGGAGTTAGTAGGTTTCATCATTTTGTTTTCTATTGCAGAGAGCTTGGAATCACCTCAACAATGTGGACGTGGCTGTTGAGCCAGTGGTTCAATGTTGTGTGTTTAGTTGTACGTTGTGTGAGACTCGCATTGTTGTGTGTTTAGTTGTACGTTGTGTGAGACTCACATTGTTGTGTGTTTAGTTGTACGTTGTGTGAGACTCGCATTGTTGTGTGTTTAGTTGTACGTTGTGTGAGACTCGCATTGTTGTGTGTTTAGTTGTACGTTGTGTGAGACTCGCATTGTTGTGTGTTTAGTTGTTGCACATTGTGTGAAACTCACATTGTTGTGTGTTTAGTTGTTGCACATTGTGTGAAACTCGCATTGTTGTGTGTTTAGTTGTTGCACATTGTGTGAAACTCGCATTGTTGTGTGTTTAGTTGTTGCACATTGTGTGAAACTCGCATTGTTGTGTGTTTAGTTGTTGCACATTGTGTGAAACTCGCATTGTTGTGTGTTTAGTTGTTGCACATTGTGTGAAACTCGCATTGTTGTGTGTTTAGTTGTTGCACATTGTGTGAAACTCGCATTGTTGTGTGTTTAGTTGTTGCACATTGTGTGAAACTCGCATTGTTGTGTGTTTAGTTGTTGCACATTGTGTGAAACTCTCATTGTTGTGTGTTTAGTTGCACATTGTGTGAAACTCGCATTGTTGTGTGTTTAGTTGCACATTGTGTGAAACTCGCATTGTTGTGTGTTTAGTTGCACATTGTGTGAAACTCTCATTGTTGTGTGTTTAGTTGCACATTATGTGAAACTCGCATTGTTGTGTGTTTAGTTGTAACTTTCGGCGTTGAAGCACGAGCGCTGGTGGCCAGTGTCGCTGGTCGATCTTCACGAAAGTTGAAACGATCTGATGTAAGAAAAATGTGACGGAGCAGGCCGGATCCCTGCGATCAGATTTAGTTCCACTGATGGTGTTGGTGATGTTTGTGAGTCAACAAGTTATAGCACGTCAAGAAAAAGTGTGCGAGTTCACTTCTCGTTTGTGGTTATAAATCTGTACATTTCTAATTTGATTACGCGCCCGTTTACAGTGGCGTAGCGAGGTGTCAGGGAGTTTAAATGTCACCGGGCACCAAGGTACAGGGGCGTCAAGGTACAGGGGCGCCAATGTATAGGGGCGCCAAGGTACAGGGGCGCCAATGTACAGGGGCGCCAATGTACAGGGGCGCCAATGTACAGGGGCGCCAATGTACAGGGGCGCCAATGTACAGGGGCGCCAATGTACAGGGGCGCCAAGGTACAGGGGCGCCAATGTACAGGGGCGCCAATGTATAGGGGCGCCAAGGTACAGGGGCGCCAATGTATAGGGGCGCCAAAATCAGGCTTACAACGTCGCATTATACTAAGTGAACGGTGTCGTATATTAATTAAAGCGGTAAGAGGTTCCTATGTATACTTTGTCCCAGGGCGCAAAATATCCTAGCTACGCCCCTGCCCCCTTCATAAGAAGAACATCTAAATGACTCTTGTAAAACATGACTGTTCGCTTAAGACTAGTCGAGTGTCGGCAATCAAATGGTACAGAATTACCTGCTATCAACCGGTAATTTCCGGTAATGTGCGCAGCCGAAATCAGTGAACAACATACCTGTTACCTCGCGTGCCGATACCACCGACTGAACAAAGGATCACTCTAGGGTCACCAGGGGTCACTTCATTATCCGACATCCAGAGACGTTACGGAACTTTTGTTCACTGTCGGCCGTGTCTCAAGTAGAACGTACATCACAAAGACAGCAATTGGTTGCGCACCATGACAGCTAAATATAGACACCGGAGAGTGTGCACTCGCATAGATACTACACAAATTACCTTTGTTTTCAGATAATATTGCTGGTAATGTAAGGCTCATTAAAGAGATGATTCCCCTTAGAAGCTGCCTTAAAGTCGAAAAAATTTTCTGTGACAATTTTCATGTTAATGTGGCTTCTTTCGAATAGTTACGTGGTGATTGAAGTAAAATGAAAGAAATGGAATGTTGTGTTTCTTTTGGTTTCATTTGTTTTTGTTGTTTTTTTTATTAAGAAAACACAATTTAACAGCGTAAAAGATAGAAAATAGCAAAATAGAAAGTGAAAATACATCACGGATTTTTTTTTATTTTTAAGATATGATCTTAAAATTATGTTAATTACGATCAAGAATTTGGTGAAAGTTAGTTGGGGAAAAAATGTGTGTGTGTGTGAAGATGACCAGGACGGAGTCAAATTTGAAATTTGAACTGACATTACACCACCCAAGACTGAGTCAACAACAGGGCGGTGTGGTCAGTGTTGTGGGTGTGGTCAGTGTTGTTGGTGTGGTGGTGTTGTGGGTGTGGTCAGTGTTGTGGGTGTGGTCAGTGTTGTGGGTGTGGTCAGTGTTGTGGGTGTGGTCAGAGTTGTGGGTGTGGTCAGTGTTGTGGGTGTGATCAGTGTTGTGGGTGTGGTCAGTGTTGTGGGTGTGGTCAGTGTTGTGGGTGTGATCAGTGTTGTGGGTGTGGTCAGTGTTGTGGGTGTGGTCAGTGTTGTGGCTGTGGTCAGTGTTGTGGATGTGGTCAGTGTTGTGGGTGTGGTCAGTGTTGTGGGTGTGGTCAGTGTTGAGGGTGTGGTCAGTGTTAAAGCGCGTACAGTCAAGGCGCACTCAGTCGCGGTGCAAACAATCACGATGCAAAAAAACGCGTACCATTACATGCCATAGTGTCATAGTGTGGAAGTCTTGCTGTATTTTCACGGAGCACCACCCCACTATAATTTGCACACGACTCCACTATACCTTGCACACCACCAAAGTGTGCACGACCACGATGAGCTATTAAATCGATTCTTAAATTAACACCACGAACCCGACAATAATATAAAAAAAACGTAAAAAGCCAAGTTTTTGACTATACATCCTTTATGTATGAGACGTAACTAAAAGAATGTTCATTATAATACGCAGCGCAAGACCATCCAAAAATACAAAATTGCAGTTGTGTCGTAAAACATGTTTAATATAATGCGCACCGATCAGGAATATGTTTATAAAAAGTGCTGTCAGTAAAATACGCACCTTATTGCGCGACAGAAAGGCTGTTCAATATAATGCGCACCCTTACACTGTCCTTACACTCTATCTCAAAAAATAACATGATACATAGGAATAAATAAAATAATCTAAAAAATCAATAATTCAATTACGGTACATGTGATCGATCTGAAATTTTGATACATTGTTTTTATCATCGGTACGAAACTGCCTGCAAAATTTCAGCTCGCTAGCTTACGAGGAAGTGGGTTAAAAATCGATCCAAAGTTTTGGCGACAAGCAAGCAAGCAATCAAGCAAGCAGACACCACGAGTTAATATAAAGGATTTAATAACAGTGCACTTTTGACAATGGTAAACACATCCTATCGGCGGACACTCTCATGAGAACACCAGAAACAGAGGCCTGCAACTGATCCTGCCGTCTGTACCAACAATCAAAGCGTTCGCCAAGGACACCCGCAGACCAAAAATATCTAATAACCTTCAAATCCAAAAAAACCGCGACCTCCAGAAGATATCAACCCGAAAATTGTTCCTTATCTCTGACAATGATCCTGACACAGTCACTGACAGTGCGAATAGCAAGTTACTAGTACTGAGTCCACACCTTGTGGTATATTGAAAGGTCGTTGAATGATGACCAATGTTGGGTTTTGTTCCCAAATAGAGAAGTCACCTTTATGACCAGTGTTTGGGGTAGACGTGCAGCTATCAAATTGCATTTCAATACATCAAAGGTATAGTGAGAAGAGTGTATTGGATTGTTGTTTTTTGTTTGTGTTTTATTGTTTTTCTTTTGTTTTGTTTTGTTTTGTTTTGTTTTGTTTTTTTTTGTGTGTGGTTTTTTTATTTATTTATTTATTTTTTTTATTTTTTTTTGGGGGGGGGGCAACTATTTGGGAAAACGTTTTGTTGTTTTTTTACATTTTAAAAGCAGTATTTTCAAAGAACGAAAAATTAAAAATTCTGTGACCTCCCACTCAGACTTTTTAGGATAAATTTGAGGGGGTGCAAAAAAAATCTAAGAAATCGACCACAAGAAATCGTAATGGCAATTGTATGTCATTGCTGTTAGGGCCCACTTAAGTTGATACTAGACTGGGCTATAAGTTGTGCTTTTGTCAGCCATTGCAAAATCAGACCGTCTCAGTTATGTCGGGATTTTCTTACATTTCACTAAATATTTTACGTGGTATCATGTGTGACTAAACGTGAAACGTTGGGGCCCCCAAGTGACAATGAAACAGTGGGGCCCCCAAGTTACAATGAAACAGTGGGGCCCCCAAGTTACAATGAAACAGTGGATTCCCCAAATTACAATGAAACAGTTGGGTTCCCGAGTTACAATGAAACAGTGGGTGTCAAAGTTACAATGAAACAGTGGGGCCCCGAAGTTACAATGAAACAGTGGGGCCCCGAAGTTACAATGAAACAGTGGGGCCCCAAGTTACAATGAAACAGTGGGGCCCACAAGTTACAATGAAACAGTGGGGCCCCCAAGTTACAATGAAACAGTGGGGCCCCAAGTTACAATGAAACAGTGGGGCCCACAAGTTACAATGAAACAGTGGGGCCCACAAGTAACAATGAAACAGTGGGGCCCATAAGTAACAATGAAACAGTGGGGCCCACAAGTAACAATGAAACAGTGGGGCCCACAAGTAACAATGAAACAGAGGGGCCCCAAGTTACAATGAAACAGAGAGGCCCCAAAGTGGGTTTGGTCAGTGAGCATAGAAGTAGACAACTCTATATAAATTGGGTATGATTTGTATCATTTAGTGACGGGATCAATGTTACCGACATGTCAAACTTTTCTGGCCAACACAAAATCTATCTATAATAATAAAAGGCAATTTTCTGTCCGTTCTGTCCGGTCCTCGATAGCGATTGGTCCTTCAAACACATATGACTCCTACAGCCAATCATATTGATCAACGTTTAAGCGGACGTTCAAAACGAGTTATTTTTGGTGCAGTATTTTTTCCAAGACTTTATTTTGAGTTATGCGCGTTGGGATTTATAGCAAAAAGCTGTTTTACGAGTTATTTATTTTAACAATAATGTATAGTATTTTTGACGTGATGCACATGTAATGCCGGTCGAGACAGCTGTTGGAAGGGAGTTACAACATGCCACCGAACGGTGGCGGAACGTCCTTGGACGGGCTTTGTTGCTCATTGAAAATAAAGTGACCTGGGTTGCCCAATAGTTCATGCTTAGGTATAAAAAATATGTTGACACATTTGCTTTACACGGGAGGAGGAACATTTACGGGAGAAAATAATAGAGATTTATCAAAACTTAAATCCATAGTATTACATTGAATTTTGGCCCATGACAATCATTAACATCAATTGAATTAAAGTGATGTTTTCTTAAAATTTGACTCAACTTGTTTTCTCCTTACTAAAGTTTGATTATGTCTACGTCCCACAAATCCAAATCCAATCTGCCTTATCGTAAGCCATCTCACATCATAGCGCCCAAGGGTTTAGTAAGGTACCTTATAGATTATAGGGCAGTGATGACTAAAATATTACTTCGTTAATCAAACCGTGCAGCTAAGCCAAAAATCGCATTTTCGGGTTTCATTGGAGTGTCGGCACTTTGCTGTGAATAAGTGGGTTTTTGGTGGAATTTTGGGCACGCTGCCGCTAAGATGTTCGCCGCCGCCGGTATAGGGCACAGAGCTGAATTCAATTGAAGATCAGTCAGTTCAGTCAACTATTTCAATCATGCACTCTTGACCACACCTCAATCATGCACTCTTGACCACACCTCAATCATGCACTGTGACCACACCTCAATCATGCACTGTTGACCACACCTCAATCATGCACTGTGACCACACCTCAATCATGCACTGTTGACCACACCTCAATCATGCACTGTTGACCCCGCCTCAATATGCACTGTTGACCACACCTCAATATCTCTACGATTGTATCCAAGAAAGGATCATTCCGTCGACCCTATTTCAGTAGTGTACTATATTCACTACCCATTGATCACGAATGGCAAAAAAAATGGGGGGGGGCATAATTACACTACAGTGATGCAACGCCTGGGATATTTTTAGAAACGCCTTCGGTTCCAAGAGTTTTCTGCACTACTCGCAGAGAGGTCAGAGCAATCGAGGTTAGGAGATTTCTATGGCACCAAGTCAAGAAGATACCACATGAATTGCGCCACATTAGATTTACTGATACATACTAATCTAAAGATGCACAACTTACCACCATCGGAGGGAATAGAGAAACCAAGATTTTTTTTTAGTTTTCATTTTAAAAGCATTGTTGTTGTTTTTAAATAAACGCAATTTTCTTTTTAAGTGTTTGTCATATGTCGGAGTTGTTCCCCCTACATTTTTTACACACACACACACACATACATATACACACACACAATTAATTAATTGCACAATCATATGTACCGCAGCAAGATTCGATTCATGTAGTGGATGTTATGCTAAAAAAAAAGATTTTTATTATGTAATTAAATTAAAAACATTACCTCTATATAGCTTATATCTATTCTGTTCACGCTATTATCATCCAATCCATGTTTACTTAAGAAAATTTATTTCAGCAAACCAGTAATAAGATGAAAGCCAACTTATTTACTCAAACTTCTCTGCTCGTGTTTTAATGATTTTTACTAAACGTTTTTATTTTAAATAAAGTTGTATCTGCCTTGTGTATTGTCAAAAGCTTAATTTGATGGCAGTTATTTCACACATAATCATAAACACACATATTTATATATTAAAAATTTTGACATAATATGTTTTCAACTTTGAGCAAATACAAAAAAACAAGAAATAAAAACTCGAATGAGTATTTAAACGCAATTTCAAACAAAGAATTTCCGATTTTTTATTCAAGGGAAATCGTTCTGGATAACATTAAAATTCGACTCAAATAATTAATTCTGAAACAGAACACAATATGACGTCATATCCCCTCAAGCTACATCACACCGAGAATGTGTCAATATAATGCGCACCGCGCAACAATCTAACTTAAGCATTCACAAAGCGGGAAAACCCCATTAACTATTATTCTAGATTACATTAAATGTCATTTCAAATCAATAATTCTGAAACTAAACAAACAATTGCTTATCTTATCTTATCTATACAGACGCTCCTTCTATGCAGAAGATAGTTGCGTCCACAGACCATGACAGATGATCTGTTGGCAAGTGATGCAGCGTTCACAGGCCACGGCTTTGTGGGTTCCACGCATTACCCAGCCGCCTAACACCATGTGTGTTAGGTACCCATTCGGAGCGGGGTGACTCAGGGACGCCCTAGGCCCCGGGAACAAGCCCTTGCCTTCACACGGATTCGAACCCGTGACCATCGGTACGACAGTCCAGTGCGCT
This sequence comes from Ampullaceana balthica, assembly GCA_944989445.1. Classification (NCBI taxonomy): domain Eukaryota; kingdom Metazoa; phylum Mollusca; class Gastropoda; family Lymnaeidae; genus Ampullaceana; species Ampullaceana balthica. The sequence goes on from CALYLW010000159.1 coordinate 103,661, forward strand.
GCCACTCGACCACCACGTCAGCTTTCTACAAATTGCTGCTGAAATAACTGGAGTCGAACGAAAAAAAATATTATTTTTTTTTAAATCCTTAGTCCAACATTGTTCTACATATTATTAGCTATTGTTTGCGTTTGTTTCAACCCGACAGATGTTATGGTTGGCGAGAAATTGAAAAAATACTGATATTATTTCGGTTTTTTTTTATTCTCCAGGAAATCCAGTAAACCTTTTCGGTATTTATTTTTTTGGCCGTTGCACATCCTTGGGACCTCCTTAGCATATTAGCAAAAGACTCCTGGTATGGTTCAGGAGGAGTTGCATGTGCAAGCTCGAACAGTGCACAGACATTTCAAAAGTATAAACGCAATTCCCATTTGAAATTGCGTTAACAAAACGAAATGCACCCAATTATAAATGAGTAAACACATGACAAATATTCTTTTATGAAATTACTATGATTTTTAAATGTACCAATAGCAAAATATACATTGCAAACTTGAATCATAGTTTTGTTTGCTGCAGGTTTTCATTGTGGAAATCATTAATGAATGAGGTCAATAAATGAAACATGACAAATGAGAAGTCTGACATCAATCCACATCCTCAATAAAACTTTTTAAAAAAACTCTTGAGAACACGAGTCAGGCAGAAAATTTGAGTTCTCCGATTACGTGTAAACAACAAACCTATTTTTCATTTCCCCCCGAACTGTGAATTAAAATGACATTTTTCAAGTAGCAAACGTCGTAGCAGGCAGGCGATAGGCGCCATCTTACCTTGGCCTGCCGTCCATATAAGGTAGTGGGGTATTTAAGGCGGTCAGGGAGACACTGGATTAGATGTTCATTAGTGACAGCCAGGGGGACATCACTCAAGATGTGTGAATATCATGTGACACGGAGGAGTGTTTCGATTGAATGTCACGTGACACAGAGGAATGGTTCAATTGAAGTTATTCATCTTGTAAATAATTTCAGCATTAAAAAAAAATCAGGCTATTTGTTCTCCGACAGAGTCCAGTGATTAATCTGTGAAATTATAAGCCAAGGGCGTCAACAATGGGTAGTGGAGGGGAAGGGTGGCGCTCGCCGGAGGGGGGGGGATTTCCACTGGACGTGGTTGGAGGCCTCTGTTATACTCATAAAATGGTAATGATGTGGGTGAAAAAATGGAAAATTAATAATAACATTAAATATGACTACACTGGACCATGATTATTGTGTATGCTGGACATAAGCCTGGACTGAGGAGATGCTGTAATGTGTATGGTGGACATAAGCGTGGGCTGGGGAGATGCTGTAATGTGTATGGTGGACATACGCTCGGACTTAGGAGATGCTGTAATGTGTATGGTGGACATAAGCTTGGACTGGGGAGATGATGTAACGTGTATGGTGGACATAAGCCTGGACTGAGGAGATGCTGTAATGTGTATGGTGGACATAAGCTTGGACTGAGGAGATGATGTAACGTGTATGGTGGACATAAGCGTGGGATGGGGAGATGCTGTAATGTGTATGGTGGACATAAGCCTGGACTGAGGAGATGCTGTAATGTGTATGGTGGACATAAGCGTGGGCTGGGCAGATGCTGTAATGTGTATGGTGGACATAAGCGTGGGCTGGGGAGATGCTGTAATCTGTATGGTGGACATAAGCCTGGACTGAGTAGATGCTGTAATGTGTATGGTGGACATAAGCCTGGACTGAGGAGATGCTGTAATGTGTATGGTGGACATAAGCGTGGGCTGGGGAGATGCTGTAATGTATGGTGGACATAAGCGTGGGCTGGGGAGATGCTGTAATGTGTATGGTGGACATAAGCGTGGGATGGGGAGATGCTGTAATGTGTATGGTGGACATAAGCCTGGACTGAGGAGATGCTGTAATGTGTATGGTGGACATAAGCGTGGGCTGGGCAGATGCTGTAATGTGTATGGTGGACATAAGCGTGGGCTGGGGAGATGCTGTAATCTGTATGGTGGACATAAGCCTGGACTGAGTAGATGCTGTAATGTGTATGGTGGACATAAGCCTGGACTGAGGAGATGCTGTAATGTGTATGGTGGACATAAGCGTGGGCTGGGGAGATGCTGTAATGTATGGTGGACATAAGCGTGGGCTGGGGAGATGCTGTAATGTGTATGGTGGACATAAGCGTGGGCTGGGGAGATGCTGTAATGTGTATGGTGGACACAAGCCTGGACTGAGGAGATGCTGTAATGTGTATGGTGGACATAAGCGTGGGCTGGGGAGGCTGCTCATTAAAGGAGATTCGGACGGGCATTAATGGAAATTGGAAAAATTTCAGGTCTTTAAAAATACAACATGCAATCTTAAATTCAACGGAAAATATCGCAAAGTAGGTTTGGTACTTCTTTACCCCACTTAATACACATAGTGCAGACGGTCTGAAAAAAAAATGTAATTTCAATTTAAACAATAAGAACAATAGAGACAATCGCTTGACATGAGCCTCACATTGGCCTGACATGAGCCTCACATTGGCCTGACATGAGCCTCACATTGGCTTGACATGAGCCTAACACTGGCTTGGCATGAGCCTCACATTGGCCTATTGATGAATGATGAATTACCCGCGAGCAAACCGTAATTCAATTTGAACGTCTTTTCTTTTCCTGTCGTTACTTCCCTTTAATTTTTCAAGTAGGGTAATCCCCCTGTAATGACAAGCTCGCTTCTCTCTTTTAATCTATTCCCAGATCGTGAACACAATTTGGTTACAACAAAAATATTATTATTTTTTTTTAAATCAGAAAGTTATTCTTAGATTTAAAACATCAAAGCTATGGAATGACGCCATTATTTAATCCCCATAGCTTCTTTTTTTTTACCCTAACGTCTGCAGTGGGCAGCCATGTTGAATATTTCTGTCTAACTAAATTAGATTGCAGCTTTTACCGATTTGAACTTGCTGGGGTATTTTTTTAAAAATCGCTATCTTTGTTATTGATATTTTTTTTAACACCCTGTAGAAAATCGTTTAACTTCGTCGGATAATATATTATACAATCATCCTAGACTCATACATTTCGCAATTTTGAATGGGTAACAAATTTCTTACTGCCAATTGGTAAACGAAAAAAGTGTGTGTGTGGGGGGGGGCAGCTGAAACCAGATCTGCGTAGGCAGAATAGAACAATTTAGAGTAAAGATGTCCGTGCGACGTCATTTCATCAGAGTTAAAAAAGAGACCATGGTTTGTTGTTTGATCACTTTCTTATAATGTTAAAAGGTGGCATTTTCTGGGAAATGTTACGTTGTTTATTTATTTGTTCATTTATTTATTTGGGCTAAACGTGGAGGGGGTCTAGAGCATGGACCAACCAAGACGAGAATAAACTAAGTTATAAGAATAAAGGCGTTTATAGCGTGTGCGGTGCGGTGCGGTTAGACATCATAAGTTTATCGCACCGGGCGGTTAGACATCATAAGTTTATCGCACCGGGCGGTTAGACATCATAAGTTTATCGCACCGGGCGGTTAGACATCATAAGTTTATCGCACCGGGCGGTTAGACATCATAAGTTTATCGCACCGGGCGGTTAGACATCATAAGTTTATCGCACCGGGCGGTTAGACATCATAAGTTTATCGCACCGGGCGGTTAGACATCATAAGTTTATCGCACCCGGCGGTCAAACACCATAAGTCTATACCACCTAGCGGTTAAACACCATACGTTTATAGCATCTAGCGGTTAGACACCATGTTTATCGCACCGGGCGAAACAAACCCTCGTGACGCCCCTGGTAAAAGTATTGAAAAAGTGTGTGTGTGTTGGGGGGGGGGTGTAGAATGTAATTTTTATTCTTGAGAGTCACTGATTTCAGATTGCCTCCCTTTATAATAATAAATTAAAAAAATAAAAAAATATTTAAAAAATATTTTAAAAAGTTGTATGTCAGGAAAAGTAGCAAGAGAAGAAATTGTTATTTTAAAAATATAGTTGACATTTTGTGTTCACATTATAATAAACTTACTTCAGTGCTCGTATTATAGCTAAACTTATTTCAGAGTTGACATTACATCTAAAGTTTCTTAAGTGTTGACATTATAGCTAAACTAAACGAGGACATAACTGCTTCTGTTGTTTCTACGGCCACGCAGTTTTGGTCCACTAACCGTAAGACGGCGGAATTCCTCCAGAAGTCGGTCTTAAGATGTGGGTGACTCATCTCTCGTCAGCCATCATCACTGAAGGCCTGGTGCTTTGTCAAACTGGTCGTTTCCGCGGACACACAAAACGGCCCCAGTTTCACCGGAGAAGGTAAGTGTATAATGTCAAGGACGATAGACCTCAAAAAGGGAGGTTTCTGGAGCAGGCTCCGGGCGAAAATCCTTGGCTGTTACATCTTCCGTCTAATCCGAGGTATTAACTTAGAAACTTTGTACAAAACAGTTTATAGAATAAACTATAATTTAAATTGGCGTCTTAATAATTCAAACTCGGTTAACGTTTGAAATTACATATATATATTTTTATTTTTTTTTAAATTATTTTTTAAAAATATTTTAAGCTACAAATTTACCGAGTTTTCGTCACTTCATGCTGCATGTCGTCCGTCATCTAACTGCAAAAAATTAAAATTTCTTAATAATTTTAAAATTAAATTAGTCTGAAATTATGATAAAAGCTGAAGTGTTTGATGACTGACCAAAAACGTCCCTCGTGATGAGTTGATTCAAAGCTAACAACACTACTACCACGCTGAATTGATTTCTACTCATAGTAAAGCGATGTCCCGTTTTCTCGTCGAGCGACTGGCCTAATTACGAGCTGATCAGATTCCCCCCCTCAAAAAAAAAGAAAGAAAGAAGTCAGTGTTTGAAGTGATCAGTTTTGGCTGTGATACTATTCCCCATCGATTAAATTCTATCCCTACTTTTATGACACGGCACCTTTAAACATGTTAGTTGTGCCCAATAGGTTAGCCGTCATATTAATCTACCCCCCCCCCTATTCTATATTCCCAATAAAGTTCTTCTACCGTTTTTATCAGGGCCGGTCAGATGATGCGAGGGAAAGTTTCAGAGACTTAAATCCATCCGTCAGCGACTTAAGCCTCAGTTTTGATGTACGACCCGCTCTGTCGGCGGGCACAACCGTTCACAGAGGATATATCAAAGAAGCCTCCCGAAACTAAAAAAAAATTACAAAATTAAAATAAAATAAAAAAAAATAAAAAACCCAACCAACGTTCACTGACCATAGATCATCGTGTCCCCCACCACCATCTACCCCCCCTGACTAATAAGCATCGCCGAAAACGGCCCCTGGGCATGCTTGGATGTGACATATTTTAAGACGTATCAGGTGATTCTACCCACACACACCTACATATATCAAATTGTATAGTCTGCATATTTAGAGTGAAATTATTTATATTAAAAGCTGATAAAACAACGTACGTGACTATTGGCGTAACACTAATGTAACACACATACACACATATATGCCTCTACTTAATATTATACAATTAATTATACATGTATAATGGCTTATAGTTATAGTTTGGTCTACTCAAACCAGTGTTAACAGTAACACTTGCAAACTGTATAAAGTGAAGAAAGCCATTAGAATAAAAAATGGATTTTGACATTTGATACAGAGTAGTGTTCTTCAAAATCACACAAAGCATATCTTACTCCCCTCTTCATTTCAAGGCTTTGGGTTTTTATTAGCAGTTATTGGCCTTTTCCACCACTGACAACCTACAGTAGAACTTACAAAGCAGTTATATTGTCTTGTTGCTGTCCATTGTTAAATCCCTTATATTAACTTCACCGTTTTGTCGTCATCTCTCTCTCTCTCTATCTGTCTGTCGTGGTCCAGCGGAAAAACACAAGTAAAAAATGACCCACTTCCCGTGATGCTATCGAGCTGAAATTTTGAACACAGACTTTTGTCACCTAAAAATGCATTGTATCAAAATTTCAAATCGATCTAATCTACCGTTATTAAATTAATGAATTTTTAGTTATCTCTATTTAACATGTACATTTTTTGTGCTAGTCTGTCGCGCGATGCGTGTTATATTGAACAACCTTTTTAATATTTTCCTTTCGCGCGGTGCGGTGCCTATTATATTGAACATACTTTTTATAACATTTTCCCTATCTGTAAATGTTTATGCTGGTCTGTCGCGCGGTGCGCATTATATTGAACATAATCAACACTTTTATAGTTATGTCTCGTATATAACGGATTTATAGTCAAAAACTTTGTTTTGACGGATTGCTTAATTACAGGTGTTACGTTACAGTGAACTTACCCCTAAACACGCCAGAAGTCACAGTCCGGCAAAAGGCACAGGCTGTTAAACCTACCACGGAGAGTGTGTGACTTAAACATAACATGGAGAGGGCACTGATGTTATTCCAGGTCAGGTCAGTCATGATTGGGGGCCAGGTCGTGGGAGGTAATGGGGGGGAGTAATCAAGCGCGATCGGATGATGTGTGTGCGGGGGGGGGGCGAGAAATGAGGCAGGATATATACGCTAAAAATGCTTTATTTTAAGGGACATTCTATAGGTGTCATTGGATGAGGCAAGGTGTTAATCTTTCTTTCAACACCACGATAGAGATGCTACAGAAATGTGCTTTAGCGGGAGAGAAAATTGTGTGTGAGACAGAATGGAAAACAGAACTTATATAATATATAATATATATATATATCAATATACATAATTCCCGTAGTAATATAATGCTTCTTGGATGTAATGCTGTTAGGTTCAATAGTGCGCACCAAAAATTACTGCACCAGATATAACTCTTTTCGAACGTTCCGCATAAAATTGTTCAATATGATAATAAATTAATCAAATAAAAATAAATAAAATAAATGAAAGTTCTGTATTACGTTATTTTTTTATCTGATGTGTATTTATTTTAAAAACTTGACGGGTGATACGCTAGTATTATAATAAAGACCTTATGTAATCAGGTAGGAAATAAATAGACGTATATATCTTATGTAAAAAAAAAGATCAAGGAATAATACATGTGTAATTGGTTGGTTGGTGTCACGTGTGATTGGCATGATTTGTGACGAAGAGGTCACGTGAATGGTGGACGCGGGAAGAAAGGAGCCTTCCTATTGGTTGAAAGGGTTGGGCGAGCAGTTGTCAGTGGAGTTCCGTAGTGAAAGGACGGAATGTGTGTGTGCCTCAAGATTTCCACATTGTATAACCTCAAATGATATTTCTGTGTACAAAATATACATATTAAAGTTGTTTTGTTGAAACAAGTTCTTCAGTGGATTATTGTGCACAAGATTCTGTATTGTGAGAACGCCTACTAAAAGAGTTACATATAAAAAGTAACAGTTACATTGGTGTCGAAGTAAAAGTGAGTAACAGTTACAGTTGGTTGGGGGGGGGTGAATTAAATAAACAAACGCAGGGTACTAGCAACATGGCTTCATCTATGTGCATTTGGAAAATAATTGTAACAATCAATATTTTGAGAGAAAAATTTATTGATTTATTATATATAAAGTAAAAAACAACAACAATAAACGACGAAATAAAAACAAGATATTCAAGCGGTGTTAAACTATAAATACCTCACAAACTAACTCTTCTATCGTACAATCTTCAATTTAACTAGGCTGATGCCCTCGCTACGCCCACGGGATGGGATGTAGAAAACAGACGAGTAGTTTGGAGAGAAAAAAAATGGGGGGGGGGTGGGGGGGTTATTTATTGAGGTTCTTCGTCAGGTGTTTGATGGCTGCTGTGGTATATTTAATATGTTCATATACCTTCAATTTCAGGCGACGATAGGTTTTCGTGGTCTCGACCATATTATTCGTGGATTTATTAGATGCCTGGATAACCTCTTATTCTGAGTAATTTGTTGTGATGAATTTGAAAACTTAATTTGGAAGTTTATCAGGACGAGTAGACCTATATATTTCTTTTAAGACGTGATTTTTGTGAGTAGATACTTCGGAAACGATGGGTATTTTTTACATCGTTTTTTTTAGTCATCACAACGGGCCATGAGCATTAATTGGAACAAGCGATTTGTTACTAGATCGGTTTATTGGAGTATCTAAGAGCAAACATCCTCTTGAGAGGACTCCAAGTTAAAGCAGGTCTCACTGAGGACGCAACGTTACACGAGATCCTACGGGAGGAAACATCGTTACACTAAGTCAGAGGTCGGGAAACCATGGCCCGCGAGCCAGATGTGGCTATATTGATGGCTGCATCTGGCTCTCAGACAAATTTTCAATTATTTTGATTTTTTTAAAATTCAGACTCGTTTGATCTACATATTAATTGCATATAAAAAAAAATAGCATTAACATTATTATTAAAAAGAATTATGATACATAATTATTGAACTGTACTTTTAGTATTTAAAATTACACAAAATGCACAAATTTACTTGAATTTTTTGGTTTTAAACATAATGTATGGCTCTCACAGAATTACTTTCCAAAATATGTGGTGTTTATAGCTCTCTCAGACAAAAAGTTTCCCGACCCATGCACTAGGTCCTACGGGAGGACACATCGCTACACTAGGTCCTACGGGAGGACACATCGCTACACTAGGTCCTACGGGAGGACACATCGCTACACTAGGCCCTAGGGATGAAATAGGAGAAAATCTGAAAACACCGAAATCGGGGAGAGAATTTAAAAAAACTATTTTTAAAAAAAACTTTTTGACTATAAATCCTTTATGTACGAGACATACGTATTTTAATAAAATACGCCCGTTATTGCGCGACAGGAAAGGTTGTTCAAAATAATACGCACCACGACACTATAGTAAAAAAAAGTTAACATGTTACATAGAGATAAATAAAGATAATCTAAAAATGTATTAATTTAATTACGGTACATTCGATTTAACTGAAATCATCGGCACGAGTCTGCCTGAAAAATATCAGCTCACTAGCTTTCGAGGAAGTGGGTTAAAAATCGATCCAAAGTTTTTTCGGCACCGCTTCAAGCAGACACAAGTTAATATAAAAGATTTCAAAAAGTGAGACCTAAAAAAAAACTATTTAAACAAATATTTTGAAAAAAAATATTGAAAATGAAATCATGAGAGGTCGGGAGGTGAGTGATTGAAATCATGAGAGGTCGGGAGGTGATTGAATTTTTAAGAAAAGATTTCAACGAAGCACAGGTTTAAATATTAATGCTCTATTAACAGCTTTCGTGGATGTCCCCCTTTCATCTGATAGTCTTCTTCCAAGAAATATTAGAAATCTTTCCTTTTTCTTTTTTCCCCCTCTGTCTGGAAATTTATTCCCGAAAATAGCCGAGTGGCGTAATGTTATTTTTAAATGGAGCACTCAGGCAAAGATACACCGGGTTATTTTTAAATGGAGCAGTCGGAGGTTTAGCGAGTTATTTGGATTATGAAATTCTCACGTAAGAAATTGTGCGTGAGGGTGGGTTGGGGGGGGGGAGTAGATAACATTTCTTGGACAGATTCTAAGGGAGTGAGTTGAGGCCGGGTGGGCAAATAAGTGATGCTGAACAACATTTGATGGTTGTCTTTTTTTTTACAATGTGCTGAACAACATTTGATGGTTGTTTGTTTGTTTTTTAACACGGTGGTGGTACTAATTTGGTGCAGCGGGTTTCCATCGTATAGCACGACCCATGACTGGTGCAAACACCCGGTCCCAAACAATGGGCTTTGGCTTAGTTGTTGTGTTGGGTACGCCCCTGCTCGTACCAGACCAGGTGATGATGGAACAATCTACTCATTATGGAGCAATCTACTCATTATGGAGCAATCTACTAATTATGGAACAATCCACTCATTGCTTCATTTCCCTCAAAATGTGAATGCAGAAATTCTGCATACTAAAGACTTTAGTGGACTAATGTGGTGATTTTGCCCACATAGGTCATGTATTGTGACGCTGGAAGGGACTTAAATCAGTTTTGGTGTCAAACACGCGGGACGTTTGATTTCAACGGATATAATCAATTATTTGATCCGTCGCATTAGGAAACAGATATCATGAGATCAAAGGGTGGGTAACTATAGTACAATGTAATCGTGGCCAATTTAAAATGATAAACACACCGTTTGTGCTGTACTCCTAACTCCTAACGTGAGTAGAGGTCGGTGTATAAAAGAGTTACTTAGAACTGGACACCAAGAATCATAACAGCACTCACAAATGCAGTGAAACTGACTAAATTTCCCCAAAATCTGAACATTCCCAACCAGCAATAGATTCACTCACTTCAACCAGCAATAGATTCCCGCACGCTTTAACCAGCAATAGATTCACACACTTTAACCAATACGACAATCCTAAACACAAAAAGAACAAAATTAATGCAGGCAAGTTTGATCAATTACTCATCTCCCGAAAATAACCAGCGATTTCTAAATTTGGTTCTTGGACACAAAACACAAGAGCGCGCTGCTAATATCAAGTTCAGATTGCGAATTGGTTTGTGTGTTATTCTACTTGGAAACGAATCTCCGAAACGGGATCATTTTTTTATTTTTTTTCGAGGGAAGGGAAGGCTTCTGGTCTGCTAATTTTTCCGAGAGCGTCAGATCAGCGATATTTTTTTTCCCCAAGTTCAAAGATTGAATAACGCACAATGTCGCTTTGGTTCGACAATAAAATAGCGACAATGTGAATGTTAAAATAAAGACTTAATAAGAAGGTAAAACTTCGACTTATAAATAAGAAAAACCCGTAAAAAACCAAGTTTTTGACTATAAATCCTTTATGTACGAGAAGTAACTAAAAGAATGTTCATTATAATACGCAGCGCCAGACCATCCAGAAATACAAAATTGCAGTTGTGTCGTAAAACATGTTTAATATAATGCGCACCGATCAGGAATATGTTTATAAAAAGAGCTGTCAATAAAATACGCACCTTATTGCGCGACAGAAAGGTTGTTCAATATAATACGCACCGCGACGCTCTATCTCAAAAAATAGCATGATACATAGGAATAAATAAAATAATCTAAAAAATCAATAATTTAATTACGGTACATGCGATCGATCAGAAATTTTGATACATTGTTTTTATCATTGGTACGAAACTGCCTGCAAAATTTCAGCTCGCTATCTTGCGAGCAAGTGGGTTAAAAATCGATCAAAAGTTTTGGCGACAACGTCGGTCGGTCGGTCGGTCGGTCGGTCGGTCGGCCGCAGACACCACGAGTTAATATAAAGGATTTAAAAAGCAAGAATATCGACTTTACAAAAAGGTAAAACTTGCAGACTTAACATGAAGGTAACATAAAATATTGACTAACAATTTATATGTTTAAAAACAACATTAACTTAACTAGAAGAGTCGGCAGTATGCACAAAAAGCTCAACTGTCTTACGTCGGTTTGGTTTGGACAGATATTTCAGTAACAGAAAGGAATGGCTTTTTTATTTTGGATTAACATAGTACATGACCAAAGTCGAAAACCTTTTTAGTATATGAAACTCTTTTCTTCACATATTGGTAATTTTGAGAAAACGGCTGAAAGCTCAAATAAAAATTGTATGCGCCAGAGATAAATACTCCGTAAATATTTACAACAGACAAGTCAGTTTCCTTGACAACAACAGTATTAGTGGGGAAAAAAATTAATGACAATAAAAGTTGCTGGCACAACTTAAGGGGGACATGACACAATAATAGTGCTCACTGCTGACACAGGTGGGACAAGACACAATAACAGTGCTCACTGCTATGGCACACCTGGGACATGACACAATAAAAGTGCTCACTGCTATGGCACACCTGGGACGTGACACAATAACAGTACTCACTGCTGGCACAGCTAGGACATGACACAATAACAGTACTCACTGCTGGCACACCTAGGACATGACACAATAACAGTACTCACTGCTGGCACAGCTAGGACATGACACAATAACAGTACTCACTGCTGGCACAGCTAGGACATGACACAATAACAGTACTCACTGCTGGCACAGCTAGGACATGACACAATAACAGTGCTCACTGCTGGCACACCTGGGACATGACACAATAACAGTACTCACTGCTGAAACAGCAACGACATGACACAATAACAGTGCTCACTGCTGGCACACCTAGGATATGACACAATAACAGTACTCACTGCTGACACACCTAGGACATGACACAATAACAGTACTCACTGCTGGCACACCTGGGACATGACACAATAACAGTACTCACTGCTGACACAGATAGGACATGACACAATAACAGTACTCACTGCTGGCACAGGTGGGACATGTCACAATAACAGTACTCACTGCTGACACAGCAAGGACATGACACAATAACAGTACTCACTGCTGGCACAGGTGGGACATGTCACAATAACAGTACTCACTGCTGGCACAGCTAGGACATGACACAATAACAGTACTCACTGCTGACACAGCAAGGACATGACACAATAACAGTACTCACTGCTGGCACAACTTGGGGTGTGACACGAGTTTGTGAATGAAATCGTCAAGTCCTTCTCGTCTCTGTTGTATGAACTCCGGGTCAAGGTTGCCGAAGATTTTTTTCCCCGGAAGTTTGAGATTGGCTTCTGGATATAGCCTCTTGATCTAAAAATAGAAACAGCGGGGATTGTAAAATGGGGACGCCTCCAGAAATATCTAATTACATCAACGAAAGAAAACACACAAAAATGTCATAACGTTACCAAGAATCGTGTAAAACGTAAAAGCCTCGTTATAAATAAAATGATCTCCTCCAAAATTACATCCATTAACAAAGTATGTTTAGAACAGAAAATGCTTGCATTGATTTTATTTCTTTTATTTTCTCACAGGGAAAGGGGGTGTGGGGTTTAATCAACAAGCAGACATTGAAAAGATGACAGACAGAGACAATGACTTGACACTGGCTTTTCTATAACGGCGTATCAAACAAAAATACTGGCACTGACAATCACACTAACACTTTAAAAAAAAAGAGTCTTGTACTGCCCCGAGTAAAGCAGAAATATTTATTAAACAAGAATCCATGGAAGTTTTTACCTTAAAACGCAGCTACCGTAAACTTATGGAACAGCTTCCGTAAACTTATGGAACAGCTTCCGTAAACTTATGGAACAGCTTCCGTAAACTTATGGAACAGCTTCCGTAAACTTATGGAACAGCTTCAGTAAACGTATGGAACAGCTTACATAAACTTATGGAACAGCTTACATAAACTTATGGAACAGCTTCCGTAAACTTATGGAACAGCTTCCGTAAACTTATGGAACAGCTTCCGTAAACTTATGGAACAGCTTCCGTAAGCGTATGGCACAACTACAGTCAACTTATGGCACAGCTACCGTAAACGTATTACAACTACCTCAAAGCTAGGACGCAAGGACCAAACTTTATCCCACAACAGTAGTAAAATTATAACCGAACTACCCCAAACTTACCCCAAGAGCCACCCGTTATGAACACAACAGTGTTTCGCCACCTTCCTTTGTAAGCAACTCAAAACTGCAACGCTTTCCGGTAACTTTCAACCTTTTCTTTCATCCACTACAAACACTTGTTGTTTCCCCCAATGAACTCAAGCCCCCAGGGTACTGGGCCCTCTAAATATAGATGTGCTAGTTTTAACAGGTCATTCGTTACTTTTAACAGATGATTCATCCGAAGGAAGAATGAACGGCTGCACACAGCAAAGTTCACAGGTAGAAAGACCAAAAGCTGTGACGCGTTTTGTTTTGTTTCGATAGAAGGGAAAAACTCTAAAATTTAACAAAACGTTAAGGTGATGAGCGAAACCTAGATTTTGTTTAAGAAGCCTGTACTGAAATTAAATATTATCTTTTTGCAAACTTTGCGTGTGTTCATATTCGATAATTTTTTAACTAAAAGATTCTTCCTTTTAAAGATTTGTGTCATTTGGTTAACTATTTAATTGTTTTTGTTGCGTCCAATCGCTTCCACTTTCATAGCGTTCCTCATTCCAACTCTATCAGGCCGCGAAGTGGCACGTTGGGAACGCCACTGTCCGGGAAATGTCCCGCTTTTTACTTCATCTCCGATTGTCCACGCACGCGACAGCAATCTCTAGCTGAAGATCCCGGTCCGACTGGTAGTACTGCAGAAATGAGACGAATATCTTCAGTACCACCCGCCGCGACTTCCTTGAACTGGGCGTCAAATAATTTAACGTTATTTAAAACGCATTTTCCCCCCCATCCAGAGGTTAAGTTTGGACGCCAGCTATTAGGGATTTCTAGCATGGGTTAATACAACGGAAAAAGTCAACAAAACAGCTCGGAGAACGGTCCTACGAACAGGTCTCAGCAGGTTCAAAGTTTGAATCACCATTCGCAATCCAAACGTCATATTCATACGCCAACTAGGATACTCGACTAAAAAATGCCAAATAAATTACGTGTTGTAACTTAAAAAGAAAACGATCAATTTAAGAGAATTTAAATCAAATTAAAAAGAAGACAAATTAATTAAAATTTCTAGAAACTTATCACGCAAAAAAAGTGTTTTTTTTTAAAAGTATTTTTATTATAATTATACACATTTATTTTAATTCTTCAATAAGTTCACAAGCGTTTGTTACACTCAGGGGCGGATTAAGACTGCTCGGGGCCCCTGGCTGCAATTCAAAATGGGGCCCTATCCACTTTAAATAAATGATTGCTAGCAGCTAATATAAGACTGTAGCTTGTAACTAAATAGTCCATTGGTTTTTTGCTCACAATATGTCTGTACTACGGGATCGGATTCATCAACAAACAAAAAAACCGAACACGAAGAAATAACTGTTTGCCGGTATCCTAAAATTGAGTGTAAAAGATATTTTTTATAAAAAAAGACAAATGAAAAAAAAATTATACACCCGCTGGGAATCGGACCCGACATCGCTTGCACTACAAGCATGCACGCTGCCAGAAGACCAGCAGAGCTTGGCGGAAAAGTTAAATTTAAAAGATATAAACAGTATTCATAATAATATTTTCTCTTATTGAGCCTATCAAGTCAAGTTTTTCGATTACTAAGAGTATCGGGTCCGAATAGCGATCAGATTAATAGATAAGATTTTATTAATTTTTTTTAATTTATGATATTTTTAGGGATTCATGCAAAAATTTGTCCACCTTTATTATAAAATATACTAAATTTGGGGGCCCCTAAATCATCGGTGGCCCCTGGCTTTAGCCTGTTCAGCCCCCCCCCCTTAGCCTTAATCCGCCATAGGTTACACTCCATGCTCATCTCCACTTATGAACGGATATTAACTCATGAAAATTTATGAAAAAATAACTGTTTTAAGATACATAAAAATATATTTGACATTAATGTAAGAATTACGTATACACCTGACTGAACTTTGTCTAAAAAAATATTCTGAAGCCATAAATCATTTCCTTTAAATCCGGCGATCTGACGTGTCTTGGGGGAGATTATTTCTGAGATGAAGCCCCCTCTTAATATGCATTTATTCTCACATAATCTCATTTCAAATAAATCAAATATATTTGTAATGTTGCAGTGAGGGAAGAAAGTAAAATGTCTTGTGTCGGTAGATTTGAGGAAAAAAACTTTTGACGCTTAAAATTAATTAAACTTCATTTGAAAGACAGAGTCCGTGAAGAGATGAGATGAGATCCCTACAGATGAACAAAGTAATGTGGGTGAGACTGCAATCAGGCTTTTAAATAGGTAAATTTATAATATAAAAACAGGGTATTAGTAGGCCTGAAAAGACGTAACACAACAGCGAACGTTTCGGCAAAGAGCCTTCCTCAACGGACAAATAGTACACAAATAAAACGAAATAGTAATTTAAAAAACACTTAGCTGCGATGAAATCCAAGCAGTCCAGTAGGGATAAAGTAAGGAGAGAAAAGTAAGAGCTTATATAGGAAAGGATAGGGTGGGTGTGGCCAATCAATCAGCTTGTCAGTGCGAACACAACGTTGATCCCGTGTGGTGTAAGAGTCCCATACTCATGGATTAGTCTATTCTCCAGACTGACCCGGCCGGATGTGTTTGTACAGGAAACCAAGGCGGTGACAGACATGTCATCGACGCCCATGTGGTCACGTCCATTGAAGTGTCGGGAGACAGGACACTGTTTGTGATGTTTAATGGCACGTACATGCTCAGCGATACGGCACGAGAGTAACCTCCCCGTCTCGCCAATGTACTTCAAAGGACAGCACTTACACACAATGGTGTAGACCACATTGAGGCTGGTACAAAGAAAGCCATTTCTAATATTGAATACCCCCTTAGGGAAGACAATCTGGTCCGTCTGGGTAACAAAGGGGCATGTCTTGCAGCGATTACGACCACATGGCTTGGTGCCCAGATGGGAGGACGGAATAAGCAGACGGCTACGAACCAATCATGAGTATGGGACTCTTACACCACACGGGATCAACGTTGTGTTCGCACTGACAAACTGATTGATTGGCCACACCCACCCTTTCTTTCCTATATAAGCTCTTACTTTTCTCTCCTTTCTTTATCCCTACTGGACTGCTTGGATTTCACCGCAGCTACGTGTTTTTTAAATTATTATTTCGTTTTATTTGTGTACTATTTGTCCGTTGAGGAAGGCTCTTTGCCGAAACGTTCGCTGTTGTGTTACGTCTTGTCAGGCCTACTAATACCCTGTTTTTATATTATAAATATACCTACAGATGAACACCGGATGATATGATGTACAAGCTTGTTGGTCTATTGGGGCCTGACGTTTAGATTGACTGATAAGTAATTTTAAACTTCAAAAGGTCTCACCGGTCTATTGTGAGAACCTTTGCTCCCTGTTTTCTAAAGTCAACAACTTGAACAGCAGCCCCTCTACCCCCCCCTCCCCGAAGACAAAACTGACCATCTGAAACATGTCTATTAAGCGGTCACATAAATCTAATCACGTGACACCGGGAACAGATCAAGACTGATCACCACACCGCCGCTCCCCCACCCCCCCCACCCCCTTCTCCCCAGTACATGAAGTCTATTACTCTGAGCTCGATGATAACAAAACGCCCATTTAATAAATCAGTCGGCGTGCATTGAAAACACAACAGTTATCTATCTCTGTTTTCAGAAATTTACAGTCGACGAAAGATGGTAGGGGTTGGGGGTGTATGTACTCAGCGGCGTAAACAGGGGGGTTCGGAGGGGTCTATCCGACCCGGGTGGCATTTCTTTCTTTATAATTTACAAGGAGTGAGATCAACTAAATGCTTCTTTTTTCCTCCATCGAAAGAGGCGGTACAAATCATCGTCCCGCCCCTTGTGACAACGATTTGAACCTATCTACGCCATTGGTCCCGCCCCTTGTAACAATAAACCTATATACGCCACTGTACTTAAGTCAAAGAAATAACGGGTTCAAACCAACTACATGCATGTACTCTAACGTCTGGGCTTCACATTACAACCGTAAAGAAGTCAGAAGATTGGCTTTTGTTTCTTGCAGCGGTCAACAGTCAATACTCCGCACCTGGAGACGCTTTGATCAGAACTCTAGGGATGTCCATGACATGAGACTTGGGTTTATTCATGACATTATTTTGTTTCAAGAAATTGAAGTTACTTCAAGGGGCTGGGCCGTGAGAAATATTTTTATTAACGTTTTGACCAACAAAATAGTCGGGTACTAATTTTTGGAGGTTCAATGTCCTAATTGTAACTTTGGTAATCATCATATATATATTTACCCTCAATTATGTATGACTGACTCACTTTGGCCTTACGCTAAGGGACATCACTCTGCATTTTTTTAAAAATTGAAAATATAGACTTAAAATCATAATCATTTTGGTTTCCAGATTAACATTAACCCAACAACGCACGAACCTTTGACGTCAGCATGTGTGTTGTAAACAGTGCTGACTGACTCAAAGAGTTATTTTTTGGTGCAGTAATTTGGTGCGCTGCTATCTAAAATTAGTTTAAAAATCGTGTGGTGATTGGCACTGTAAAAAAATATTATATAAATACTTAGTGTACATTTCAGGAATATTTCGTATTTATCATACAAGGATAAGTTACTTGGGCTTTTGCAGTGGACTCCGTAGGCGCCTTACAACCCCTATTATAAAATACTTTGTGTACATTTAAGGAAATTTAATATTACGTATTCATCATACAAGGAAAGTTAGCTGGGCTTTTGGAAAAAAACGTGGGCGCCACGGCGCCGCACTAGTGTGTGTGTATATATATATATATACATATATATATATATATATATATATATATATATATATATATATATATATATATATATATATATATATATCCTCCTATTAAATACTTACTGTGACACATACACAGATTGCTTACTGCTATAAGACTAAAGATTCATAAAAGTCGGATCTGTTTACGAATCAAAAACGCAACTTCAAAAACACGTTTTATACACATACTTTCTATTTTAACAGGGCCAATTATTTACCCGGCAACTCTCAATAAATATTATCATTTACTTTTTTCTTTTTTTCTTTTATTATTTTTTTAAGGCATTAAAAAAAAAGACACAAACAATAAGTTACGATAGGCACGAGAAATTTAGTACAGTGTAAAACAAAATGAACTTACGAATTTTGGAGTTCTCGGGTTCGCAACCTACACAATTGCACAAGTTAAGCACTTTTGTATCGAGGCTTTCCTATCGAGTCTAAACAGTAGATTGTGGCCCACTCTGTATGTGTAGCTTATCATGGGATCTCGAAATGGGAAAAATATCACAAACTTTGAACCTCCTCTAGGAACCTCCTCTACCACGTGACGTCGATACACTCAATAAGTAATCAAATGTGACTTATCCAGTTTGTCAGTTGCCAATTATATCGGGTAGACAAAAAAATCACTTCTAGTTCAGGGGTTAAAAAAAAGGGGGGGGGTAAAAATAATCCTTAAATAAAGGGAATGTCCCCTGATGTTTGAGAACCGTTCCCGTATGACAGTGATGGACGGGTTGACGGATGCAGCCAAGAAAACACGCATTATTCATTATGTTATGTAAAATTTCCTCAGATATGGAGAAGGTGCTTTTATCTTTTACCGTACGCTTTCATACGCGATTCACATAGCATCTGGACACACAATTGTTTATCTTTAAATAAATGTTTGCATTCTATCGACCTACTAAACTAAGTGGGTAATTTATTTATAGCTTGTTTAGTTTTTTAACGTGAGTACTGACTGACCTGTATGTCCCCCCGCCCCACCCCCACCCCCTACCCCAACCCGGTGGTTGATTGCGAATCACATCATGACAATGTACAGACCCAAAAAAAAACGGTTTGGGACTAAATCAGGGGTCTCCAAACTTCTCAGCCGGAGAGCCGCATTAACTGTCAAACACCAGTTTGGGGGCCGACTACACACAGTCTTGTGGTAAACTAGAGGTAAAAATGGTTGTTGTTTTTTTAGGGGGGGTGGAGATAAAAGGTCTCCAGGGGCCGGATGAGAGGGCCTCGCGGGCCGCATCTGGCCCGCGGGCCGTAGCTTGGAGAGCCCTGGACTAAATGCACGATCATCGAACGAATCATTGGATGTCGATTCAGTTATTCATTCTTAATTCGTCTGTGTCATCGACCCAGACAGATCACTTTGAATCAAATCGATGATTTTTTATGTCATTCGACAACCTTTATAATTACCATAGCCGAACTTTCCACGTATCTTGTATGTATAACTCCCCCCCCCCACCCCCCCCACCACCACCACCACCACCACCACACACTTTTCGTCTCATCATCCTCCTATAATTGACTATCACGACTCAGTTAAATTACACGACGTCTCGTCCGTGTCTTACACAACGCAGACACTGGTCTAAATATTAGTCCAATTGGTCACGTGATCATGGCCGAAAAGGTGGCATTCATGCCTGACATGAAAGTGACCGGTCGATTAATTCCACCTTCTGGGCGCTTGGTCTGCTGTAATATCTCAGTTATAATGAGATTCCCTCTGTGATTGTAGACATCGGGGCTTGTGTTGTAATGAGATTCCCTCTGTGATTGCAGACATCAGGGCTTGTGTTGTAATGAGATTCCCTCTGTGATTGCAGACATCGGGGCTTGTGTTGTAATGAGATTCCCTCTGTGATTGCAGACATCGGGGCTTGTGTTGTAATGAGATTCCCTCTGTGATTGCAGACATCGGGGCTTGTGTTATAATGAGATTCCCTCTGTGATTGCAGACATCGGGGCTTGTGTTGTAATGAGATTCCCTCTGTGATTGTAGACATCGGGGCTTGTGTTATAATGAGATTCCCTCTGTGATTGCAGACATCGGGGCTTGTGTTTATAATGAGATTCCCTCTGTGATTGTAGACATCGGGGCTTGTGTTATATAATGAGATTCCCTCTGTGATTGCAGACATCGGGGCTTGTGTTATAATGAGATTCCCTCTGTGATTGTAGACATCGGGGCTTGTGTTATAATGAGATTCCCTCTGTGATTGCAGACATCGGGGCTTGTGTTTATAATGAGATTCCCTCTGTGATTGCAGACATCGGGGCTTGTGTTATATAATGAGATTCCCTCTGTGATTGCAGACATCGGGGCTTGTGTTATATAATGAGATTCCCTCTGTGATTGCAGACATCGGGGCTTGTGTTGTAATGAGATTCCCTCTGTGATTGCAGACATCGGGGCTTGTGTTATAATGAGATTCCCTCTGTGATTGCAGACATCGGGGCTTGTGTTGTAATGAGATTCCCTCTGTGATTGTAGACATCGGGGCTTGTGTTATATAATGAGATTCCCTCTGTGATTGCAGACATCGGGGCTTGTGTTTATAATGAGATTCTCTCTGTGATTGCAGACATCGGGGCTTGTGTTATATAATGAGATTCCCTCTGTGATTGCAGACATCGGGGCTTGTGTTATATAATGAGATTCTCTCTGTGATTGCAGACATCGGGGCTTGTGTTATATAATGAGATTCCCTCTGTGATTGTAGACATCGGGGCTTGTGTTATATAATGAGATTCTCTCTGTGATTGCAGACATCGGGGCTTGTGTTATATAATGAGATTCCCTCTGTGATTGCAGACATCGGGGCTTGTGTTATATAATGAGATTCCCTCTGTGATTGCAGACATCGGGGCTTGTGTTATATAATGAGATTCCCTCTGTGATTGCAGACATCGGGGCTTGTGTTATATAATGAGATTCACTATGTGATTGCAGACATCGGGGCTTGTGTTTTCGATCACACACCTAAATGGGCGTGTTTTGTTTCTAGCCTGCTAAGTAGATGAGATGTATTGTAACGTTTATTGACAATTACACAATTACGGTAAAGAAATTTTCAAAAACAAATGTCATGAAATTGACAAGGGAAGCAATCGGCGGAAAGGGAAGTCATTGGGTTTTTACTAGGGCTGCGGAAATTAACGATTAATTTTTCGATTAATCGTTAAATTTTTTTATCGATTAAAAATATTTTAATCGATAAAAATTCGATTAAAATTAAAGAAAATATTAATAATATTTTTAAAATTTTTATTAATAAATAATTAATTATTGATAATTAATAATAATTTATAAATTTTTTTACGTACAAACTTCTCCCGCGTAATATTATAATTTATTTTATTACTGTATGTGGACCAGCAGACGTCAACTAAAAAATGGCTGACAGCATCAGCGCAGTTAAATTTAAACATATAGCCTAACTAGAAAGTTGAGCAAAAATTTTGTTTTTGAGCTAACTGCGGATGGCAAAGTCGAAGATGGTGAAAAAGTTTACTGTATTCACTGCCATAAACAATTCTCTTTTAAAGGATCAACTAAATCGCTGACGTACCACCTTCAGCACAAACATCCGATCAAGTATCAACACCAACACATTGTTATAAAATTTAGTTCAAAATATTCTTAATTTTCAATGTCCGTGAGAAATGTTCAGTTTACTGACGTCATAAATGTCTATTTTTGGCTTTAATCGAAATTGTCGATTAATTAATCGATAATTTTTCAAAAGTTAACTATTAAATTTAAATTAATCGATAACAGCCCTAGTTTTTACGCATGAATAGTGTGCAACGATCATTTTTGGTTAATTCTTCACATAAATTACACATTATGTGGAAAAAACAATAATTTACACGAGTGACATATTTTCCATCTTGATGACACATGTATCCTTTATGAGGAAGATGCGATTATGTCAAATGCCGATTAGCGTATTATGATTGTTGTGTTGTTGTTTTTTTTCCTTTTTTTTTCAAGGGATTTAATAATTTTTCGGAATGTATAAATAGCCTTTGAATTTCAGGGGAGAGCAGTAACAAATGCTCCGGGAAGTTGTAAAAAAACCCACCGGAATTACGGTACAAAAAGGTAGACGGTACGGTACGGCCGCCATCCATCACTCGGGGCAGATATGAGTTACGCCACGTCCTACCCGCTGTAAGAACCCCGGCAGTAACACAAGTCGGAACAGGAGGAGGTAACTTATTTCTCGCGGGGAGACAACACTGTAAGGCCATTTGACAACTTGTCCGCTCGTACATGTGCGGTTGTTGAGCGTGGGGAAAGAGCAGACATAGGAGCAGACGATAAGGAATCATCCGAGCCAGTGGCGTCACTAGGGAGGCCGCCCGGGGTGACACCCTCAGGGGGATGACACCAAAATCTAAATATTTACTGACTATGATTTTTTGTCAAAGGCAAATTTTATTCACCTAGAAAAAAAAATTACGAAATACAATGAAATACGTTAAACGCGAAACTTTTTAATAAAAATATATATGAATTAACATGCAATAATAAAACAGTGCCAACAAACTACAATAAAAACAAATTAAGAAGAAAAAATGAAAAGAAACAGTCGTACGGAAGAGAGAATTTAAAAAGCCTGGACACGAAAGAGGCGGTGTCTTTTGTTTCACATGAAATAAAGCCAACTTGGCTTTGACATACCGAAACATGGAGAAATCCAGTGAGACGAACACCACCTCACAACTCCGTCCACCACAGTGTGTGGGGGGGGGGATAAGATTTTTCTCCCCAAAAAATCAAAAGATGGGTTTTCTTTGCTGTTTTTTAAAGAGAAAAATTATGTGTTATATTTCCTTGAGTTAATATTTTTGTTTTATTTATATTTGTTAAAGACGTGCAAACATGCATATTTTAATATTTTTAAAAAAAATTAATAAATGTTCTGAAAGTATCACTTTAACTTAAACTTAAAAAATGTCATTCAATTAATTAATAACTTTTTTTTTAGTTCAAGGCTTGTCTGAGATATGTTGAGAAAATGTTCCTTGTTTAAATTGTTGCCACATGTCATTAAAGAGTGCACGTTGAAAGAGCGACGACGATGGGCGCACACATAAGAGCGCTATACCTCGTTGGTAGTCCATTTTGAAACATTAGCATGTATTAGAACAATCGCCTCCAATCCTCATCTGTGCTCTTTTGTCTTGTGCTATTTTACGGGTCACCGTCACGAAATTAATTAGTAAGTTACACTAAGACTCAATAAGACAACAATTTAAAGAAGAAAAACTACAAAAGGTGCCGCGTTTACAGTGGCGTCACTAGGGGTGGGAGAGGTGTGGGACACCATCACAAAGGGGTGACACCGAAATTTAAAACTCTGTATGCTCCCATTATTTGGCACTGGAAGACTCGGGGGGACATCTATGGGTTAAGTCGTGAGGGGGGGGTGACACCATGAGCTACCGGTCCGGGTGACACCAACCCTAGTGACGCCTCTGATCCGAGCCCAACCCTTTTAAAAAAATTGCACGTTATTTTCGCCTCCAAACATTTTTAAAAATTGGCTCCCAAACAAAAGGCGAAGAGTTTGTTTTTTAATGATATAATAAATAGAATCGATTGATTGTCCGACTTGCCAGACATAAAGTGAGTGGCTAATTCACTAATTGGCCTCGATCTTCTAAGCACGGGAAGGACGAGAATAGCTTTTTTGTTACCGGATATTGTGTGTCAATATGGTGGAGCCAGGTTATTTTCTGGGTCATCCAATGAGGTCAATTTCTAGGACACCGGTCTAGGTCAATTTACAGGTTCAATTTTAGGATCTACACCCTAGAAAATGTTCTTAGTCTTTTTAAAAATACTTAACTCTAGGCAATGAAACTAAACAAATTTCGTAGACATACAATGAGGTCATTTGCTAGGCCATAAAAGGATATCAATTTCTAGGACATACTTTAAAATGGGTCAAAAATTTTCCAGGACATAAAGCAAGGACAGTTTCTCGGTCAAATAACTAGAACAATTTCTAGGACATACAACAATCTGAATTTCTAGGACACATACCGACAGGTAAATTTCTAGGACATACAATCAGGTCAATTTCCAAGACATTAAACTAGAACGGTTCACCGACAAAACGCCCCGGACAAAACGGCCCCGACATAACAGCCCCGACATAACGGCCCCGACAAAACGGCCCCGACAAAACGGCCCCGACATAACGGCCCCGACATAACGGCCCGACAAAACAGCCCCGACATAACAGCCCCGACATAACGGCCCCGACATAACGGCCCGACATAACGGCCCCGACATAACGGCCCCGGACTAATAGATGGACTAAAAGTAAAATGTTCAATCAAATATTAAATTCGTATTTTTACTCACCTATTCGGTGTCAGGTTTTGCTAATAATAAACAAAAATAATGACATCGCAATAGTGAAATTAATTAATAGCCTCTACGCGAAATGGTACCAATCGCGGCTGTTTGTTGACAAGAAAAAATATAATAACATCACAAGATATAATTTTACAATTTTAACACTTTCTTTAAGGGTGAAAAAGTTGACGAAAACATAAAATGAAAAAAAAATTAAAGTTTTTGTTGAAAAATGTTAACAATTTGTCTTGGGCCGTTTTGACCGGGGCCGTTATGTCGGGGTCGTTTTGTCGGGGTCGTTTTGTCGGGGTCGTTTTGTCGGGGTCGTTTTGTCGGGGCCGATTTTTCCGGGGCCGTTTTGACGGGTCACCAACTAGAACAATTTATAAGACATGGAACTAGAAGAATTTATAAGACATGGAACTAGAACAATTTATAAGACATGGAACTAGAACAATTCATAAGACATGGAACTAGGACAATTTATAAGACATGGAACTAGAACAATTTCTAGGCCATAAAACTAGGTCATGTGAGGTGTCATAAAACGAGATCAAATTAATCGTTAAAAAATTTTTCCTGGAAATGAGTTTTGGGACATAGATAAACAAAAACAAACATATTTATGTCATCCATAAAAAGCCATAATACCTCTATCTCTACCAAGGTACCCATATGTATATGTTTCACACTTCCTTTTGATAAGGTCACAAAACTCGCATTTATTTTCATATCAACATGGTAGGACCATGACGTATCAATATACATAATTCCCGTTGTCTGTATGTATGGATGTAATTATAATGTTGTTAGGTGGCGCTGCGAAATTTGTAATGCTGTTAGGTGGCGCTATGATCAGTTTTGTATAAAAATATTATATGACGTCATTGTTTTAGCTAATATTTTAATTTTTGAAAAGGGAACGATGTAAAAATAGGATTTGAGGATTTATAATTACAGTCCAGTGTATTATGAAACTAGCTGACCCGCGGGCCGGATTAGCTGAACGGGCTAAAGCCAGGGGCCCCCGATGATTTAGGGCCCCAAAACTTAGCATATTTTATAATAAATGTGGACAAATGTATACATGAATTGCTGAAAATATGATAAATTAATAAAATCTCATCTATTAAAATGATCTCTTTTCCGACACGATAGTCTTAGCAGTCAAAAAACCTGATTTGATAGGCTCAATAACAGAAATTATTAAAGAATATTATATATATATATTAAATTAACAACCGTTAGTGAGCTCTCGTGGCCGAATGTGAAGTACTAAGACTTGTGGTGTAAGCGGTGGCGGGTTCGATCCCCGGGTGGGGTGTGGATTTTTTTTTCATGTGTTTTTTAATTTTATAAATTGTCTTTTACACTCAATTTAGGATACCGGCAAAAAGTTATTTCTTCGAATTCGGTTTTTTCATGAATAATCATTTTGGATGAATATTTACAAGTTACAGTCTTATATTAGCTGCTAGCAATCATTTTATCTAAAGGTACACTGGCTGGATAGGGCCCCAGTTTGAATTGCAGCCAGGGGCCCCGTGCAGTCTTAATCCGCCCCTGCCCGCGGCGCAGAATACGCCGCTAATGATTTAGTGATGGGTGAAGACTTCCTGAAAGACACAGTTGTCAAAATGGGGTGGGTTCGTGAAAACAACCGTGAGTGAATGAAAAGAAGGAACTCTGGAGAGACTCACGGCGTAGCATACGCCGCAGACTTGCTCATCATAGACAGTGCAAAGAACGTTTGGGAGGGGGGGGGGTAAGAGTACAGACACAAAAAAGCAGCACAGAGTAAATAAAAAATAGCGAGTAAACGTGAAGACATGCACATTGAGGTTGTTGTTACCCGCCTCCCATTTAATACTACCATCCCTTAAACATAAACTGTGATTGGCCGACCCTAGCAAGGGTTAGTCATATTTAGGGTTGTTAATTGCGTGTTGTTCTTTGCTTTTGTTTTTTGGAAAACCGATTATCGATTATGTAACTCCGATTTTAAACCGATTATCATTTTATAGCTGACTTCATAGAAGTTATGGGTCTACCGAATTTCGCCTGCAATGTCTCGAAACCAACAATGAGTTGGCAGCCCCCCCTCCAACCGACGTTCACTCGCGTTGTTTTGATTTCTTCTGCTGTAGTTTCTGTCCGTTTTTTCTCCACTTTCTTTGCACTCTCCATGAGCAAGTCTGCGGCGTATGCTACGCCGCAGGGAGCCTAGTAATATTAAAATCCTTATTACAAATTCGTTAAAAAAAATTACTTTTTGATATTTAACGTCGGATTCGCGAGTACATGTGAGTCTTGTAAAGTAGGGAGAACTCATACAAAGAAAATAAATTCATTTTTCAAGATATTTATAATCTCCAAAGTCCTTGCAACATTTTCATAAGGCCTTGATAAAATGTAAAATAATTTTTAGCATCGACGATAACAGCGACTATGCCTTATCCTGATGGCTGACCTTCCGATGACAACGACAGCTCTGATGCTAACTATGACTTATCCTGATAGTTAAAATGGTTGACCTGTTGATGGCAACGAAAGCGCTGATGATAACTATGACTTATCCTGATAGTTACAATGGCTGAACTGTTGATTGCAACGAAAGCGCTGATGATAACTATGACTTATCCTGATAGTTTTAATGGCTGAACTGCTGATGGCAACGAAAGCGCTGATGATAACTATGACTTATCCTAATGAGCAGGCCAGGACACTCCATGGGCTGAAGTGCCTCTGATGATATCCTGATAAATACAAAGGATGCTCAGCTGGCGAAAAAAAAATTAAGCCCTTTATGATAACTATAACGCACCCTGACCGTTTCAATGGATGTCCTGATAATGGTAAATAAACAAGGCGGCCCTGGTGACCAAATTGGTTGTCCTGATAATGATAATATAATTTGTCGCCCACCTGAGCGGGCACGTTCACGTGTGGTAACCGTTACGTAACGAGGCGCGTAGGGCACCGCACACTCCAGACAACCGAGTCCAGGAAGTCTGGTAATCCCTTGTTATGAAGCGTTTATTGTGGATTTATTCGTTCAGCCATTCGTAAACACATCACCGCCAGTTAATGGTGACGTGACATAAAGAAAGCGCGCGATTTGTTGTTGCTCTCCCCTTCAGCTTGTCTCCCTTCAGTTTACATTTCAGCTTGTGAAAATGGCGACTAATATTATGTATTGGAAGAGTACATTGTGAGACGGTAACATTTAAAAGAATATTTTTAAGATTTAAGGGTAAAAGAATATATTCCCGTTTCATTAGAAATCCTTATCAGCATTATATTCAACCGATTTTTTTTTCATGATTTTAAAATAAATGGACCATGGAGTCATTAAGGCGTATAGCTGAATATGGTTTCACATTTTTCTACACTTATCATGAAAACTACAGACACTACAGAAGAAATACAGAGTGGAAATAAAGATTACCTTTATATCCTTAAATTTTGCAGATATTAGCCAGCAATATTGTTTTTAACGTATATTCGGGACTAGATTTAATTTGCCGCAATTAAATTCCGCCAACAGATGTGCCTGCAAACTGAGTAAATCATACAACAAGAAAAAAAGTGATTCCTCTGTGATTAAATGTGCAATTTGTCAAAATTTTTGTTTAATCACCAATCAGAAAAAAATTCTTGGGGGAAAAAAAAGGTTTTCGTTTAAAACAGCAGAACACAGGTACAGATTTAACAGATACAATAAATCCACAATAAAAAGTATAACGCTGTAGTTGAGGTAAACGGCCGAGACCAACGTACGTTTGTCACACGTATCTTGTCAGGCGCGGTGGAGCGGGAGCGGTGTTGACAGACAGAAGAACCTTGACGGCCACATACCAAACCAGAGACCGGGGTGTGCGTGTACTATAAGTTTTAAAGCACTGTCTCTTAACCGTTGCAGTGACCGTTACATTTCAGGTCGCGTCTATGGCAAAGAACCTGACCACATGCGTCTTGTGTATGTTTTGGATGCGTGTACCATGATAAGTAAGCACTGTCTGCTATACGTGGCGGTCGCCGACGGATTCCTAGACCTGTATGTGATACAGAACCTGACCCTTAGGGCATTGACTAATGGATGATATCGAGGTAAACATGACAAGCTCTCGTTACTTTCTGTTTATTTTCACTGTAAATGCAGCGGCTAACTTCGAGCGGAATCTCTTAAGTACATACAGCGCAAAAAGCCTATTTAGTATAGTCTGATACAATCCCCCTCTAGTTATAGGGATTGCCTGATCAAACCAGGAAAACCAACACGCTTTCAACATTTAAATCGTTTATAAAAATGCAAGACCCAGACATAAACCATGGATAAGCGTAGGGTGCAATTATCTTCTGCGTCGAAGGTACGTCTGTATTAGATAAGATAGAGATAAAATATATGAGGAATAAGTTAAGACGCATGATGTCAGGGTTTCCCTTTGATTTTGTTATATCAACTGTGTAAAGGCAAACTCTTAAAAATTATGTGAGTTGTTTCAGAATCTCAATTTTTGAAACCTACATGACAGGCACATGACAAAGACATTTAGACACGATGACTTACCAGGCAGTTGGAGCCTGTCGTTATGACAAGGTCACGGGGAGGTCAGGTTGACATCAACCCTATCATCCGGTACCACCATCCCCACTTTTTCCCCTCCCCGTGGCCGACTATAAAATGTGAGAATATAAAATGGCGTTTGAGGTAACCTAATATTATATTCTTTAACAAAACATTTGGTGATTTAGGATTTCTTATGCGGGGGCTGTGGTGGTATGAAAAACAAAACTTTTTTTGTGTTCTCATTTTTAAAGGCATTGAATTTCAAGTCTAGCCGTAGCAAAGTCACATTTTCTCCTTTGATTCGGTCACTGACCTTAGATGGACTACGCGCTCTAACGCACGTGACACTGATCGGTTTCTAATGAACGTTATGACGATTGATTGACATTCCCCCCTCGCCCCTTTCCCCCCGGACTCTACTTTTACATAGACGATATAGATTCAGATGAGAATCTATTATTTTTTAAATGTTATATATATAAATTAAATTAACATTTCCTTTGTGTATGGGAACCCTTCGGTACGCCCCAATATCAGAGTGGCATGAGGAAATATTATATCATGTGATTTTGTGGGACAAAATCATGTAAAATGATTTTTTTAAAATTTATTTATTTAATTAATTAATTTGGAGGAATGCTTTGTTCAAAAAATCACTTTCACCTAGCGCACACGCAGGTCCCCCGTATCGTACAGCCCCAAGGGAATGTTTTGATCAAAGTCACTTTCCAATTAATTAATTGCACTGCCATGTCCAGGAAGGGGACTTTATAGGAGACGCCCTTTCAACCGCCTCGGCCTCAAACACCCGACATCAGTGGCGTCACTAGGGGGTGCGGCGGGGGCGGGCCGCCCCGGGTGACACCATCAGAAGGGGTGACACCAAAATGAAAAATTATGTCTGTTCCCGTTATTCGGCACTGGAAGACTCGGGGGAGTTCTACGGGGTTAAGTCGTGAGAGGTGATACCACGAGCTACCGCCCCGGGTGACACCAGCCCTAGTGACGCCCATGCCGGACATTTCACTTGCCGTGTCAATGACCACACGAAGAGAGCGTGTCCGTCATTCCACCCCAGCTGTGTATCTGTCCTGCACAACGACCTTGAGGAGCAGACGATATATCACAGGCCAGGGGAGACAGACAGGGGAGAGATCACAGGCCAGGGGAGACAGAGATCACAGGCCAGGGGGACAGACACAGAGACATCACAGGCCAGGGGAGACAGAGATCACAGGCCAGGGGAGACAAAGATCACAGACCAGGGGAGACAGAGATCACAGGCCAGGGGACGTCACAGCAGACGATCACAGGCCAGGGGAGACAGAGATCACAGGCCGGGGGAGACAGAGATCACAGGCCAGGGGAGACAGAGATCACAGGCCGGGGGAGACAGATCACAGCCTGGGTAATGGCACTTCACAACAAGCGTTTTATTTGATCATTTTAAAATATTTTTTGTTGTTTGTTTCAAATTTACTGTCAACAACTTATTTATTGGATGTTTAACTTGTGTTTATAGGAAAACAGGATTACTAGCGGGTTGTCACGGCATGCAAGTTTACAAGTGTGTCAGGACTCAGGACACACACGTTTCACATGATATATGTGTCACAAGTCACGACAGTCAAATTTAGATTTGTGTTGCGATAACCAAGTTTACATGTGTAAGATTTACAAATAAATTAAACTATAACTCATGTATGGAGAAAAAAAGACTACATTTGGTCCCCCAGGCCCCCAGTGAGTGATTATTTAAATATGTTTTCCACCTGTTACCATCGCGGTAGTGTACTCAACAACTGCCCAAAGTTTCATGCTTCTACATAAACGGGAAGATGGAGAATTAATGATGAGTTTTTTCTTCAAAATACGATGTTAGAATGACTCGTTTGGTAAAATGATGGACACATGTCAGACACATGGATAAATGATGTGACACATATCGGACACATGATGTATCCTATGTCGGACACACGGACACAAGATAGATATTTTGGACACATGTTGGAAATATCTACACAGTTTGCATCGTATCGGAGCTCTAGTTTAGAGCAGTGCTTCTCAAAGTGGTGGTCCGCGGACCGGTGCCGGTCCGTGGGCCATCCGATGCCGGTCCGCAGAAGTTACCAAGAAAGGACATCACCACCACGTCAGTACAGGAAAAATAGTTCACCGGTCCCTGGTGCAATGTAAAAAATGCCTGCCGGTTCGCAATACTAAAAAAGTTTGAGAAGCACTGGTTTAGAGGACATCACCAACTGCCCCCTTTGTGTGTACATTTTTGTACCGTCTTTGTCGCTGTGCCAAGTAAAGATTCCTGGCACGTCATCGAGGGGTTCACCGACCCCGATGTGGAACTTTGCTGGATGTCGAGATCCCAGGAATGTACCCGTCTGCTGTTGTAATCTCCCTTACAGTACACGTCACGGTCGATCATAAACTGCCACGGGTTTTATTCACTGCTTGTTCACATCAAAGGGCATTAGACGCGCATAAACGGCACGACGCGTCATCTGGTATCGCCATTTGGGGAAAGAGTGTGATGACGTCAGTTTAGGCTGAAAGTGGCCCCCAAAACATAAGAGTATTAAGAGGTGTTAAAAGTTGGTCGCCATTGCTTCCCGCTTTACGGAACAAAGATTCACCTCGCACTTCGTTCTCCAACCTTAATTTCCAAGGCTGCTTTCTTAGAAACTCCGTTGTCTCATTGGCTCAATGTTAGTTTGTTACCTTGACAACGGGAATAGAGTTATCTTCAAAAAAAAATAATTAAAAAAAAATAATAATAATAATAATAAAAAATTTAATTTAAAAAAAAATAAAAAAAAACTCATTCAATATAACATATTATGAACTCATTTCTACTGTAACAAATTGATAAATAATTATAAGGCTGTTTGAAAAGGTGGTACTCCACTTGATTTGTTCTACATGTATATCCCCAGCAATCAACAACTAGCTAATGAGCGAAAGTCAGATTTAATTTAAATTGGTAGAAACAAAACTCATAGCTGCATGTTTTCAAGTTGTGCGCACACGGAGTATTCAAGTTTCGAATCTTTTACACAAATATAAACCGTCAAAATTTGTACCAAATAGTAACAAGAAGTCAAAACGAAGTAGAATTGTAATTAAAAAAGTATATTTTTTGGTCTTCAGCCAAACAATTTTGTGATTATTTTTGTCGTCTGCAGTCTTTGTGTGTTGACAATGTCCGTCCGACTCGTTCTCTTCATTAACTGTTGTCGTTCTACTGACTGTCCCGCAAAACGTTCTTACAATAACATTTATTTTTCAAGTCTCCTCTATATTTAACGTATTTTGCCATGCAGCATAATCAGTTCCCAATCACTGAAAAGTCACCTACTCCAGTGCTTCTCAAAGTGGTGGTCCGCGGACCGAAGCCGGTCCGTGGGCCATCCGCTGCCGGTCCGCAGATGTTCTCAAAAAAAAGGACAGAAAAAATTGTCAGTGCAGGGAAAATAGTGCACCGGTCCCTGGTGAAATGGAAAAAAATTCCTGCTGGTCCGCAATACTAAAAAGTTTGAGAAGCACTGACCTACTCCATTATTTAGAACTAAAGTGGCGCAAGCAATCAGTGTTTCAAATTTAAAAAAAAATATATTAAGCTTTAGATGTAGACGATGTAAATGTGCAAATATTTCAACAAATTCAACATCAGCACCGAAAAAAAACCCCAAAAAAATTAATCTAACCTTACAAGACGTTGTGTCTACGCCATCTAAAGAAACGAATAAAAGTTATAACATGGTGACAAGAAAATGAAAGGGGCACACGCTCCCAACACCATATTTACAACATGAACGACGACACACAGATATGTTGTATACAAGATATTTTACAGACTGATTCCTCCCACACCCCCACTCCAACAACCCGCTTTCAATTCGCACATTCAATAACAGGTTGTTGGTTTTCTGTTGAATGACTTCTAAACAAACTCACCGAATAATCTACCACATGTTGTGGACTCTACATTCAAAGGATACAATTCTATACCTTTCTTTTTTTTTAAATATCAGCAGTTTTAAGACACTGCGTCTTTATAATGAAAGAACTTTAGAAGTTGTTTGCTTACTTGCCTACAACGTTAACAAAAAGTTACTTACTTTACTCATCGAGATCATACAATAAATCCGACCGCACGACGTAGCGATCTATAATCTTCATAAGCGCATCACTGTCAAAAACCCAGGAGCCGAATTGAAATCTATAGATAAGCGAAAGCTCCCTTGGAGTGGGGTGGGTGTTTAATTTTTCCTCCCCTCACTTTATCACCCCACCCCACGCCTCCATCAGGGTCGGCCTAAGGGAATAAGGAGGCCCCAGGCGAAGTGAATTTGGTGGCCCTAATTGTAATAGAAAATCATAAATAAATATGGAAAGATTCTTGTGCGAGGCCGTTACTAATGATGAGACTAATTGGCTGCCTACTTTGCATATGCCTAAAGCCGGCCCTGCCTCCATACCTGCCTCCATACCTGCCTCCATACCTGCCCCCATACCTGCCCCCATACCTGCCCACATACCTGCCCACATACCTGCCTCCATACCTGCCTCCATACCTGCCTCCATACCTGCCTCCATACCTGCCTCCATACCTGCCCGGAGATAAGGTTAAGGACGTTGACGACTTGTCTGCCCACCAAAACGTCCTCTTTGATTCTTGTTGGTCAACTGGACTCCAACCTAACATCGGTGACTCATGGCGATTATCTTCTGATCACACTGGTACAGGTTTATGACTTCACCCAGTTTATGACTTCACCCAGTTTATGACTTCACCCAGTTTATGACTTCACACTGTTTCATGACTTTACCTTGTTAATGACTTTAAGCCACTAGAGCCGAAGAGAGAAAATGGGTTGGTGCCGACTTCTAAGAAATATTTAAACAAAATTTAGTCTGCATGGCTTTGTCTTCAAACGAGAGATTAGGGGGTGGGGAGGGCACTTTTATCCCTGACAGACACGTGTGTGTCTGGGCGGGGGGGGGGTTGGTCTCCAGCAAGGGACAGGAGAGAAATAACGAACACGATAATTGATGCCGTTATACACGAGACGTTCGAGTTTGTCACTTGGACGTGCGTCTTTCACATAACATCTCATTACTACTACTGCTCAACTCAACAACATCGTCTGTTCATAGTGGGGCAAGGCGCACGACGGCAAGATGCTGCCCCACGGAATAACAAGATGTTGCCCCACGGAATACCAACATGTTGCCCCACGGAATACCAAGATGTTGTACACGGAATACCAAGATGTTGCACACGGAATACCAAGATGTTGCACACGGAATACCAAGATGTTGCACACGGAATACCAAGATGTTGCACACGGAATACCAAGATGTTGCACACGGAATACCAAGATGTTGCCCCACAAAATACCAACATGTTGCCCGACGGAACACTATCGCCACCACCACCATCATCACCACCATTGTCACCACCACCATCATCACCACCATCATCACCACCATCGTCACCACCACCACCATCATCACCACCATCATCACCACCACCGTCACCACCACCATCACCACCACCATCATCACCACCATCATCACCACCATCATCACCACCATCGTCACCACCACCATCATCACCACCATCGTCACCATCACCATCACCACCATCGCCACCACCATCGCCACCACCATCATCACAACCATCCCTAGTCCTACAGGAAACAGAGGGCGCTGGACAAGAACCGCCACATTGTCCAGCTTCATCGATTTGAGGATTTCGTCCTGAGGATCCTTTGTCTCATTCTGATCAGACCTATATCCACCATCAGTCAATCCATCTGATCCCTGGATAATCGACGAGTCGCCTGCCTATATCCACCATCAGTCAATCCATCTGATCCCTGGATAATCGACGAGTCGCCTGCCTATATCCACCATCAGTCAATCCATCTGATCCCTGGATAATCGACGAGTCGCCTGCCTATATCCACCATCAGTCAATCCATCTGATCCCTGGATAATCGACGAGTCGCCTGCCTATATCCACCATCAGTCAATCCATCTGATCCCTGGATAATCGACGAGTCGCCTGCCTATATCCACCATCAGTCAATCCATCTGATCCCTGGATAATCGACGAGTCGCCTGCCTATATCCACCATCAGTCAATCCATCTGATCCCTGGATAATCGACGAGTCGCCTGCCTATATCCACCATCAGTCAATCCATCTGATCCCTGGATAATCGACGAGTCGCCTGCCTGCCTCCGAGTATTATGTCACCTTTACTTCCCGGTGGTCTCCCCCCTTCCTTTATACTTTCTTGTATCTCACGAGTTACTCACGACGGCGTGTTCTTAGTTAAATGTTTTACTTCACAGAAAGCTGCAACCATCGTTCGAACTCCTCGCAGTGGGTAAGGATTTCAATGCTTGACTTCTACTTCTCGCTATTGGTGATGGAGCATACTGCGTCATTTATTTCTGGATTAGGAGTCGTCACTTAACTCCCAACACCGTCTTCATATTTGTGTCATCATAAACATGAACGTATGGACATTTAACGTTGTTTGTTTGTTTTTAAACACCATTCCTCCGTCAATAGCTCCCATTAGGTCAACGTTTCAATCAACAAGAGTAGACATTTAATTATTGAGTTGTTTAATGTATCTACGTAAGTTTATAAATGTGGATGCAATTTTTCAATTAGAAAATTTGAAGAAGTTTCATGGGCGAAATCGCGTACATTATCTTATCTTTGACAGACGCTCCTTCTATTCAGAAGATTATTACGTCCTACGCTTATCAATGGTTTATGGCTAGTCTTGCATTTTTATTAGAGTTTTAAATGTTGATTGCGTTTTGGTTTGCCTGGCTTGATCAGGCAACCTATTCCACGTCCGAATTCCAGACGGTAAAAACAAGAATCTGTATGTGGTTGTTCTTAAATATGGAGTAACAAAAGTGTTTTTACCCTTACGTCTATTTGAGATTTTTTGATAGATTATCTTTATTTTGTATTTCCGAGTTAGAATTTATTGCCTTATTATTACTACTTTGCTCTTAATTCTTTTGTCCTCTAGTGTGTCTAGGTTTAATGATTTAACTAATTATCAAATATGAATATTCCACAGCAATGAATCTGACATCTCTTCTACAAATTAACATTTATGGGAAACTTAAATTCGACAATAAAGAAACACACGTGCTAAATAGAAGTGAGTGAGTATTTGGACAGAGCACTGTTGTTAGAGGGTAGGATATGAACGAGGCAGATTTGAAAGTAGTTACGACAGAGACGGGAGTTAGAGATTAGGGATGAAAGAGACAGAGATTTGAGAGTAATGTTTAGTAGCGGTTCGTGTGATGACGTCATTCCACACGTGACAATGAAATAAATCAAGCTCCGTGATGTATCTGTCGTTCGTAAGTAAAGGTTCTCAAATCGCTGCCGAGCTAACACGGTTTACTCAGTTAAGCAGGAAGTCGGCTTTGGATTGGCTCGTATTGTTAAATGCTGATATCTTCCAGTAAGGTGTTTAAACAAAACTACGCCTCCTATCAGACTTAGAAAAACTAATAATTAATCTGTTAAATGCTGATATCTTCCAGTATGGTGTTTAAACAAAACTACGCCTCCTATCAGACTGAGAAAAACTAAGAATTAAACCTTCTAAACGTTGGCGAATGAGCAAGGTTAAATAGAAATTAAAATAAAATGAAGTTACTAAAAAATTATGATTTTAAATATATTATTTCCCTGATACAAATCTACAATAGCATTCATTTATTGGCCTGGCACAATGACTATGTTGCTGTTGTAAGATCCGCAATGAGTGGACCACGCAGTATCATTAAGATAATTATTTTTTTTTGAAATTCATTTGACAAATAACCTTACTTTTGTTCGCTTTTTTTTCTACCCCTTTCTATTTTATCATCGCATTGTAATTGGAAACAGGGCAGACAAAAATAATGCTGGCGCTAACACTAACAGTAAATAAACAAAAACAAAGGGAAACCATCGAGAGGATCGTCCACCAGATTTCACAACGGCACAACATGCCAGTTGGCTTGCTTTCCCCTGGATCGATCCATCGATACGGCGAGTTGTGAATGGGAGGCCGGACGGTCTGGCTTTTTTATAGGCACGAGCGTAACGTCATCAACCACTTACCCGCCATCACAGACTGGATGTAATCTGCCACTAATTGAATGACGGCATTCCGTGTACTCCAGCCAATGGCAAGGCTGGGTTTCAATGGGACGGTTTGGTTTGTCTTTTATGTTTGTATCTCTAGGGATTAGGACAGAGAGGGAGGGAGAGAGAGGAGAGGGGGGGGGAGAGAGTGATAGTAATAGTGATGCTCTGGAAGAGAAGAGCAGAAAGGTTTTTCGTTTTCCGGCCTGATAATGTTGGGTTTTGATTTTTAGTCTTGGTCAGTGCAGTGATCATCAAATAAAGCCGTTTTGTAAATGTGTGGAATATGGGAAAAATTACTCAACTAAAGACGGTGTACGCAGCATGCAAGACTAAGGACTAAAAGAAACTTCCGCTATGCCATAGAATACCTGCAAACAATTTCTGTTCATTTATAATTGCTGTTTTAATTCCATCAAATGCAGTGGTAGTCTCTAGAGGGGTTATGTTCAAACATGTAATATTCTAATTGACCATTATGATATACTAGTGTAACCCGTCAAAAATGACGGAGGTTTACAAAATGAATACATTTCAGCTGAAATCTATTAATTTTGAATAAATACACATCAGAATAATAAATAATGTAATACAGAACTTTTATTTATTTTTATTTGATTCATTTATTATTATATTGAACAATTTTATGCGGAACGTTCGAAAAGTGTCATTTTTGGTGCATAATTTTATTATGTTGATCGCAGCGCCATCTAACAGCATTACAAATTTCGCAGCGCCACCTAGTTACATCCATACATACAGACAACGGGAATTATGTATATTGGTTAGAGTTAGAGAAATTGTTTGCTTTTACATAAATCTGAAATGCACACTAATGGTAAAACCCATTAAAACAAAATAAAACTATTACTGGTAAAACAAACGGCAAATATTTTATATAACTAAGTTGTTATTATGTATTTATTTGTTGTTTTTTTTTACAAAAGATTTTTTAAAATAAAAAATAGTCAAGGGTTCTTCAACCTCTGAAGCTATCCAAATATTCCAAACAACCTTGAACTAGGATGCATGTCCTTGTAAACATACAGCACGACCAGGCATGACGTAATCTAGCTAAGAAACTGCGGGGTCGGGGTACACAAACTGGAACAGAGCTCATATATCATATCGTACAGTCATACACCATTGGTTCCACCGTGATTTTTACAAGGTGGTTGCCCTAGATGTGTGGGTGGTGCCCCGGATGTGTGGGTGGTGCCCCCGGATGTGTGGGTGGTGCCCCCGGATGTGTGGGTAGTGCCGAGGTTTGAGTGGCGCCCCAGAGGTGTGAGTGGTGCCCCAGAGATGTGGATGGTGCCCCCCGAATGTTTGGGTGGTGCCCAGGCTTGAGTGGCACCCCAGAGGTGTGAGTGGTGCCCCAGAGATGTGGGTGATGCCCCCGAATGTTTGGGTGGTGTCTAGGTTTGAGTGGTGCCCCAGAGATGTGAGTGGTGCCCCAGAGATGTGGATGGTGCCCCCGGATGTGTGGGTGGTGCCGAGGTTTGAGTGGCGCCCCAGAGGTGTGAGTGGTGCCCCAGAGATGTGGATGGTGCCCCCCGAATGTTTGGGTGGTGCCCAGGTTTGAGTGGTGCCCCAGAGATGTGGATGGTGCCCTGGAGTTGTGGGTGATGTGTTGTATGATGCTGTTGTTGATGCCTTCTCGTGTTTATGTAATATGATGATGTGTTTTCTCTATACAATCTCTTGTGTTTGCGTTGTATGATGCTGTTGCAGCCATCGCTTGAGTTTCTGTTATAGGAATTAAGTCGTTGTTGCTGCAACTCGTGTGTCTGTGTAAATGTACAAATACGAAATACTGAAGTGGGAAGGTTCGGGGGTGGAGCCGGGGCGTGGCGCCTCTGCTAGTATTTAATTGTCGAAGGGCGCATTCTCGTCTAACTTTGAGGTTATTTCATTGACGGGGTTTCAAAAATCACGGCTTGCTCCTGGCGTCACCCACACTTGCTACGCCCCTGGTAAAAGGTAGATCATTTAAAACAAATTGCAGTCCTTTAAGATCAGGGGAATTGGGGAATGAGTGGGAAGAGGTTAAAGATGGTCACAATGGAAGGATGTCAGATATTTAATCCCAATATTTGGTCAAATGTATGGCATGTGCCGACAGTGAGGGGTGGGGGGGGGTATGGGACTAAAGCAAACTCCCCCCCCTACCCAACCCCCTCCCCACACAGAATTAATTGCGTTCCCGTCCCACAGTCACTAAACAATTGGTGCTAATGTTCCTTGGCCCAAGTCCAACTGGTCGCAATGATAGGTATTTTATTGATGGGACATTCAGTGGTGAGGTTATAGGACTGACAGGTATTCTATTGATGGGCCATTCAGTGCTGAGGTTATAGTACTGTCCTATTGATAGGCCATTCAGTGCTGAGGTAATAGTACTGTCCTATTGATAGGCCATTCAGTGCTGAGGTTATAGTACTGTCCTATTGATAGGCCATTCAGTGCTGAGGTTATAGTACTGTCCTATTGATAGGCCATTTAGTGCTGAGGTTATAGTACTGTCCTATTGATAGGCCATTCAGTGCTGAGGTTATAGTACTGTCCTATTGATAGGCCATTCAGTGCTGAGGTTATAGTACTGTCCTATTGATAGGCCATTCAGTGCTGAGGTTACAGTACTATCAGGTATGAAAGCACTTATGAGTTGATTGACCCATTTAGTTAAGTCAATGTTGATGGGAGGAAGGGAAAGGGGGGCAGGGGTGTACAAGTTTGAAATAAAAACACGCGTGCTTCTAATAGAGAGAGACAGACATGCAGATAGAGAGAGAGAGAGAGAGAGAGAGAGAGAGAGAGAGAGAGAGAGAGAGAGAGACAGACAGACAGATAGAGAGACAGACAGACAGACAGACAGACAGATAGAGAGAGAGAGAGACAGACAGACAGACAGACAGACAGACAGATAGAGAGAGAGAGAGAGAGAGAGAGAGAGAGAGAGAGAGAGAGAGAGAGACAAGGAGATATGAAGATCAAATGTGTGTGTTTGTGTGGTGGGTGGGTGTTTGTGTGGTGGGTGTGTAAGACAAAGAGAAACCACTGCTGGGTAATTAATTTTAATACTGGAAATGATTGTTGCTACAATGTAGGAAAGGGAAAAAACAATGTTGTGGTCACACATTGGTCTAGTCACAGAAGTGGTGTGAAATGGCAGCTGTGAAAAGCTATACTCTATACGTATCTCGGAGAAGGGAGAAGTTGGTGGTAGCTGGTAGCAGCCTTCTGGTCATGGTTCTATAGGTAATTGGTACACCAGATACTACCAACATTTGTAACAACTAGACGCAGGTAAGTACACCAGATACTACCAACATTTGTAACAACTAGACGCAGGTAAGTACACCAGATACTACCAACATTTGTAACAACTAGACGCAGGTAAGTACACCAGATACTACCAACATTTGTAACAACTAGACGCAGGTAAGTACACCAGATACTACCAACATTTGTAACAACTAGACGCAGGTAAGTACACCAGATACTACCAACATTTGTAACAACTAGACGCAGGTAAGTACACCAGATACTACCAACATTTGTAACAACTAGACGCAGGTAAGTACACCAGATACTACCAACATTTGTAACAACTAGACGCAGGTAAGTACACCAGATACTACCAACATTTGTAACAACTAGACGCAGGTAAGTACACCAGATACTACCAACATTTGTAACAACTAGACGCAGGTAAGTACACCAGATACTACCAACATTTGTAACAACTAGACGCAGGTAAGTACACCAGATACTACCAACATTTGTAACAACTAGACGCAGGTAAGTACACCAGATACTACCAACATTTGTAACAACTAGACGCAGGTAAGTACACCAGATACTACCAACATTTGTAACAACTAGACGCAGGTAAGTACACCAGATACTACCAACATTTGTAACAACTAGACGCAGGTAAGTAAGTACACCAGATACTACCAACATTTGTAACAACTAGACGCAGGTAAGTACACCAGATACTACCAACATTTGTAACAACTAGACGCAGGTAAGTACACCAGATACTACCAACATTTGTAACAACTAGACGCAGGTAAGTAAGTACACCAGATACTACCAACATTTGTAACAACTAGACGCAGGTAAGTAAGTACACCAGATACTACCAACATTTGTAACAACTAGACGCAGGTAAGTACACCAGATACTACCAACATTTGTAACAACTAGACGCAGGTAAGTACACCAGATACTACCAACATTTGTAACAACTAGACGCAGGTAAGTACACCAGATACTACCAACATTTGTAACAACTAGACGCAGGTAAGTACACCAGATACTACCAACATTTGTAACAACTAGACGCAGGTAAGTACACCAGATACTACCAACATTTGTAACAACTAGACGCAGGTAAGTACACCAGATACTACCAACATTTGTAACAACTAGACGCAGGTAAGTACACCAGATACTACCAACATTTGTAACAACTAGACGCAGGTAAGTACACCAGATACTACCAACATTTGTAACAACTAGACGCAGGTAAGTACACCAGATACTACCAACATTTGTAACAACTAGACGCAGGTAAGTACACCAGATACTACCAACATTTGTAACAACTAGACGCAGGTAAGTACACCAGATACTACCAACATTTGTAACAACTAGACGCAGGTAAGTACACCAGATACTACCAACATTTGTAACAACTAGACGCAGGTAAGTACACCAGATACTACCAACATTTGTAACAACTAGACGCAGGTAAGTACACCAGATACTACCAACATTTGTAACAACTAGACGCAGGTAAGTACACCAGATACTACCAACATTTGTAACAACTAGACGCAGGTAAGTACACCAGATACTACCAACATTTGTAACAACTAGACGCAGGTAAGTACACCAGATACTACCAACATTTGTAACAACTAGACGCAGGTAAGTACACCAGATACTACCAACATTTGTAACAACTAGACGCAGGTAAGTACACCAGATACTACCAACATTTGTAACAACTAGACGCAGGTAAGTACACCAGATACTACCAACATTTGTAACAACTAGACGCAGGTAAGTACACCAGATACTACCAACATTTGTAACAACTAGACGCAGGTAAGTACACCAGATACTACCAACATTTGTAACAACTAGACGCAGGTAAGTACACCAGATACTACCAACATTTGTAACAACTAGACGCAGGTAAGTACACCAGATACTACCAACATTTGTAACAACTAGACGCAGGTAAGTACACCAGATACTACCAACATTTGTAACAACTAGACGCAGGTAAGTACACCAGATACTACCAACATTTGTAACAACTAGACGCAGGTAAGTACACCAGATACTACCAACATTTGTAACAACTAGACGCAGGTAAGTACACCAGATACTACCAACATTTGTAACAACTAGACGCAGGTAAGTACACCAGATACTACCAACATTTGTAACAACTAGACGCAGGTAAGTACACCAGATACTACCAACATTTGTAACAACTAGACGCAGGTAAGTACACCAGATACTACCAACATTTGTAACAACTAGACGCAGGTAAGTACACCAGATACTACCAACATTTGTAACAACTAGACGCAGGTAAGTACACCAGATACTACCAACATTTGTAACAACTAGACGCAGGTAAGTACACCAGATACTACCAACATTTGTAACAACTAGACGCAGGTAAGTACACCAGATACTACCAACATTTGTAACAACTAGACGCAGGTAAGTACACCAGATACTACCAACATTTGTAACAACTAGACGCAGGTAAGTACACCAGATACTACCAACATTTGTAACAACTAGACGCAGGTAAGTACACCAGATACTACCAACATTTGTAACAACTAGACGCAGGTAAGTACACCAGATACTACCAACATTTGTAATGTAACAACTAGACGCAGGTAAGTACACCAGATACTACCAACATTTGTATGTAACAACTAGACGCAGGTAAGTACACCAGATACTACCAACATTTGTAACACTAGACGCAGTAAGTACACCAGATACTACCAACATTTGTAACAACTAGACGCAGGTAAGTACACCAGATACTACCAACATTTGTAACAACTAGACGCAGGTAAGTACACCAGATACTACCAACATTTGTAACAACTAGACGCAGGTAAGTACACCAGATACTACCAACATTTGTAACAACTAGACGCAGGTAAGTAAGTACACCAGATACTACCAACATTTGTAACAACTAGACGCAGTAAGTACACCAGATACTACCAACATTTGTAACAACTAGACGCAGGTAAGTACACCAGATACTACCAACATTTGTAACAACTAGACGCAGGTAAGTACACCAGATACTACCAACATTTGTAACAACTAGACGCAGGTAAGTACACCAGATATTACCAACATTTGTAACAACTAGACGCAGGTAAGTACACCAGATACTACCAACATTTGTAACAACTAGACGCAGGTAAGTACACCAGATACTACCAACATTTGTAACAACTAGACGCAACTTCTCCTCACACACGTTACACGATGGTACCTGAGAACAACTCCAGGAATTAACCAATAAAGTAGGGCGAACGTCTGTGTTACATTAGCTATAATAAATGTACTAGTTAAAGGGAGGTCAACGTTTAAATTCCAACATTTTTCTAAAATAGGGGAGACAACGCCACTATTGTTACTAACCGATTTGTTGTTCTCCGTCTGCATTTCATTCAGGCAAATTAAGTAAAAGTCGTAAAGGATATGCCGCGGGCTGGTGTAAAATCATTCCACATATAACAAAATATTGATGCAAGTTTATTACTAGCACTGAAACCCGACAGAGTTTGTATATTTAGGTCAATGACCACTGACAGTCCTGATGTATGTTACGTTCCTGTATAGAGCTTAAGTTT
Source organism: Ampullaceana balthica (assembly GCA_944989445.1). Classification (NCBI taxonomy): domain Eukaryota; kingdom Metazoa; phylum Mollusca; class Gastropoda; family Lymnaeidae; genus Ampullaceana; species Ampullaceana balthica. The sequence continues at coordinate 147,947 of CALYLW010000159.1, forward strand.
GAAATGTGAACGGTTGACTTGTAGGACCCGGTCGGTGAGTCAGACATTATTTTGAAAATACTTAGTCTCATTTAGTTACAAAGTCCGTAAAATGTTCAGATAAAATTATAATTGTCACGCTTAGACCGAATCTCATATTACACCGTGCTTTTCTCACGTAATTTCCCCGAAGAAATAAAAAACATTATAATAATAATTTCATATCAAGATAAGTTGGTTTTTAACAAGATAATTTCCTTTGTAACAAGATAATTTTGTTAAACAACAAATATTTCTAATATTGTATGTTCGTTTTTAATGTTATAAATTCATTGTGACAGATAAGTTCGTTTATAACAAGATAAGCTCCTTTATATTAAAATGAGTTTGTTGTAAAAACGTAAGTTCGTTGTAACAAGATAAGTTCTAATGCTCTCTCTCTCTCTCTCTCTCTCCCTCTCTCCCCCCCTCTCTCTCTCTCTCTCTCTCTCTCTCTCTCTCTCTCTAACTTATCTTGATACAAAGAACTGACCTTGTATCTTGGGATACAAGATCAGTTCTTTGTATCAAGTTAATTTAGTTTGTAACCGCCATTCCTTTTACACTGTTGTATCACTTTGATTAAAAAAATCTCCACCAGCGTAGCATTTCATTTGCTCAGTGTTCACAGCGTGTGAATGACCATGGTGACACTCGCTTATAAAGAACCATTAAAGTGGGAACATTCTGATGGACTTCTCAAATAAATGTTGAAACATTTCGGCCGGTCATCAGTAGTAAACACAGACAACAATTAACGACGTAAACAGATCACGACTGGCGTAAGTTCAGTCCCAGCCAGACGGCACACACTCACCGAATCACACAACTCAAATTTAAAACCATTTTTTTGCGTCAAAGGGAGATAAATGCGCATCGATTATTTCCCAGTGTACGATTTAACTCCCTTAGTTTGAACAAGAGATTCAGTGCCCGAAGATGCTCTACTCACATTTCAGTTAGCACAGCTAAGACTTGAATGACGACAAATGTAGCACTCACTTACACCTTATCAACGCCCTTACCACCAACAAAATGTAATTACATTGCTGAGATAACGGTTGGGGGGGGGGATTGCTTGCAAAAAGAGACTTGAATTTGAACCACTACAAAGTAGTATCAGTAGTCAGTAGGTTCATTTTAGATAAATAATTGTAATCGAGTGGATCCATTAGATATTCGAAAATATATGTGACCGCTTTCTTAACCGCGTTTGTTTTATATTTAAAGAAATATGTATCGTATTTATGTTTATCGAAACAGAAATAGATATAGATAGAGCGGTTTTAAGCCATTAAAAACGATTTAATGAGCACAGTGTCTGACCTATTCGTACTTGTATGTGATGTGCCAAAAACTTTACAGCTATAATCAGTGAATATGCTACGTCAGTCTTTAAAGAAATTACACGAACTTATTTCAGATCCAAATATTTGATATAGAGGACTTAAATAAAAGAGTGGCCGAGAAGACAAAAGTACTTAGTCGGGTACTGACGTGGTCACCAGCAAAGGCGTAACTAGGTTTTTGGCGCCATTGGCAAATTTATTTTTGGCGCCCTGATAAATTGACAAGTTTCAGCTTGGCGATATTTTCATTTGTTTGAAAAAATAATTGAATTTCTCTTATTTTATTTATGACAATAATTGAGTAGTCTGACAGTGACAGTCATACAAGGTGAGCATAAAAAATGCATAAGACAGGAACAATACTAATTTGCAGTTTATTATTTACTAAATTAAAATAATACCAAATAAATTGGTCGATAAAACGGGATATTGTTGCGTTAATAAAGAATACAGCAAAACTTGAAGTAACGTGTGTTACAAAAAAAAACAATAGTGTCAATGTGTCATACTCACTATCTCATACATGACGATAGAAACTCACAATTTAAAGTAAATTTAAGTAACACTCCACCAACTACAGCTCAGCACTTCCATTAGCTGGCGTATTGGCGTGTTGCTAATATAGTCGGACCTCTCTAAGTTGAACTTTTAAAAAAGCGGGGAGGGGGGGGGGAATTTGACTTACGGAGTTTTCGAGTTATTGAAACTGAAGTAATAGGCGCAGATTAATCAAGTACAATGTTGATATTGAGAGTGGGGAACAGCCATAGCGGCTAGAAGGCTTGACAGGAAAGAAAGGGGGTGGGGTGATGTTTCATATGTTAGGAGCCAACGTGCTTTGACATACCGACACAAGGCCGTGAGAGGAGACACCTTCCCTCCCCTCCACCACTTTACTCCCTCGACAGTGGGAAGGGGGTAGTAAGTTTTTTCTTTTTAAAATAAAGACTTTAAAATCATATTGACATTTGTACGATAAGAAGCCCCGCAAATGCCACAAACATAATAAAAATATTATAATGGTTTAAATGAAATATATTCAATTATAATTAATTATTCACTTTTTTGTTATCGAAGATAGAAGTGAAATACAGTCGGACCTCGCTAAGTCGAACTTATTTAAGTCGAAAACCTCCCCATATCGAATTAATTGTTAGGTCCCAGGCCAAATTCCATAATACTAATGTATTTTAGATCTTCTTAACTTCAAGATTTTTGGCTTTCAAACTCTCTTAGTCGAATTTAACTATGGTCGAGTGGCATGCGCGCTCGGCTGGCGTACCGATGGTTACGGGTTCGAATCCATGTGACGGCAAGGATTTGTTCCCGGGTCTAGGTCATCCCTGAGTCCACCCAGCTCCGAATGGGTACCTACCACTAGTTAATGAAATAAAGGCGGCTGGGTAATGCGAGGAACCCTCATAGCCGTGGCCTGTGAACAGCGCATCACTTGCCAACAGACCGGCATGGTGGACGCAATTATCTTCTGTATAGAAGGAGCGTATGTATAGATAAGACATAGATATTATAAGACATCGATTTTTATTCTGGTGTGACATTTCAGAACACGTTAAGCGACTCTTGTAAGTACAAAAAATGACAAAGACAAGAAAGGAGTGGTAACTAATTTGCGTCCCTTTGTTGCATGCTGTGACTATTTTTAAAAAGAAAACTCTTACTCCCCCCATCTCACTATGGAGGGAGTAAAGTGGGGGAGGGGAGGGAAAATGTCTCCTCTCACGGGCTTGTGTCGGCATGTCAAAGTAAGTTGACTTCCTTTCATATGAAACATAGACACCGCCTCTCTTTCCTGTCAAGCCTACTAGCCGGTATTGCTGTTCCCCCCATCTCTCATTATCTAAAGTGTCCCTGATTAATCGGCGCCTATTACGTCATTTTCCCTAACTCAAAAACTCCGTAAGTCGAATTTATTTTTCGGGTCCTTTTGAGTTCGACTTAGGGGCCGTCCATAAAGTACGTCGCGCTCCAGAGGGGGGGGGGAGAGGGGGTGTAAGAAAGTGTGACAGTTTGTGACAGGGGGAGGGGGGTCCGGCCATGTGTGACGTCACGCTGTTTTATATTAAATTTTGATTATTTTTGTTAATAAAAAAAACATTTCTGTTCGATAGTGTGACGTACTTTAGGGGGGTCTGGGGTCCGAGATGTGTGACAGTTTGTGACAAGGGGGAGGGGGGAGTTAAAAATTGTCAAAAATAGCGTGACATACTTTATGGACGGCCCCTTAGAGAGGTGTGACTGTATTTATTTAAATACAAATTTTAAAAAATTATAGATTTAGTGGCACCCTTTTGAGCTGGCGCCCTTGGCAACTGCCCCGATGCCAACCCGTTGTTACGCCGCTGGTCCCCAGGACATAATTACTCGGTCACCAGGAAATAATGATAAAGATATTCCAACTCGGTCGCCTGGAGATAACTCAACAACCGAACTCAGACCTGGACCTATCGGGTATTGTTTTTAACAACAGCAGGCCTCGGACACACATGGTTTCTTTTTCAAAATAGATTAACATTGAGATGGTGCGTTTTTTTGTGTGTGTTTTTTTGTGCAATTTTTTTTTATAACTGCACCCGTCTCACTGCTGATAATATAATTTCCTTAATGCCTTAATATGGACGCTTTAGTTCTACAACATTTTGTGGTAGAAATATTATGCTTTTCAGTTAAAAACAATCTATTTGCTACCCTGCCCCCACCCCCCACCCCCCAAACCATAACTTTTTTTCCTCGCCTCGTTCTGACCCCTGACATTGTTCCAGACTTATATAAATAACAAATTGAGAACATGGCATCACCAAAATAACTTCTCCTGCCTCAGCATGTCCTGGAATGGGTGGTGACTGTTTGAGGTGGGAGTCGGCTGAGCATCGCTGCTGTCGTATTGATTCCCTTCAGGCGGGAAGCTAAGCCGCTGAAAGCAGCGTACAATTAGTTGCCGGGATGAAGGGAAATGACCGGCCGGGAAATGTCAAGAGATACGCAGTTCTGATGGTGGCGCCATCTTTCGTTGGTTGGTTGATGTCACGGCGGCTAGAGAAATCTCATTCAAAGTGACACGGTGGCGGGTACTCACGCCCCCACCACCGCACGCGCCAGCCCCCCCCCACCCCCGCACAAGTAGTGACAGTTTTGTGACGTGTGTTATCCACGCATGTTCACTCTATATATAATCTATAACATTCGTAATATAAAATACGAGCAATAAAGCCCGTCCAAGGACGTTCCGCCACCGTTCGGTGGCATTTGTAACTTCCCTCCAACAGCCGTCTCGACCGGAATTATATGTGCATCGCGTCAAAAATACTATTCATTATAGTTAAAAATAAATAACTCGTAAAAACAGAGCTTCTCTATACATATAAGACGCATTTGTTGTCTGTCTGTCTGTCTGTTCCCTAATAACTCAAGATCCAGACAACCAAATAACGTGAAATTTGGTAGACGTACACAAAATTATACCGGAAAGGTTATTAAACAGGTTTCGTTCCATATATATATAAGATACTGGGGGCCAGGGGCCCAAACTGTAGTTTTTCCTTATATGAGCTATATAAAATAAAAATTATTGAAAATTAAGACGTAAAATAATGACGCAAAATAATAAACATTTTGGTGTCGAGATTAACAAGAAGGCGACTATCGCCATAAAATAAATGTTTTGTTGTTGTTGCTTTGTTGTTGTTGCTTTTGTTGTTGTAGTTGTTGCTTTGTTGTTGTTGCTTTGTTGTTGTTGCTGTTGTTGTTGTAGTTGTTTTTGTTGTTGTTTTGTTGTTGTTGCGTTGTTGTTTTTGTTGTTGTTGCTGTTGCTGTTATTGTTTTTGTATTGTTTTTGCTGTTGTTGTTGTTGTTGTCCACATCCCTTGCCCTGCGACGACAATGTCCTTCATGTTGTTGTTGCTGTTGCTGTTTTGTTTTTGTTGCTTTGTTGATGTTGTAGTTGTTGTTTGTTGTTGTTTTGTTTTTTGTTTTGTTGTTGTTTTGTTTTGTTGTTTTGTTGTTGTTTTTGTTGTTGTTTTTGTTGCTGTTGTTGTTAAACCCGGGACAAGCCGGGTACTTGCCTCTAGTTTTACTATATATCCCAACGCGCATAACTCAAAATAAAGTCTTGGAAGAAATACTGCACCAAAAATAACTCGTTTTGAACGTCCTCATAAACGTGTTCAATATGATTGGCTGTAGGAGTCTGTAGGAGTTTGAGGGACCAATCGCTATCGATGACCGGACAGAAAATTGCCTTTTATTATATACGAGATACTTCAATTTATCCCCCTTGTTAAAACCACGATAGCGGTAAGTAAACGGTACCCCACCCACACCTGCACCAGTACATAGCACCAGAAACCAGCAGTAGATAGAGCATGGCCGTGGGCAGAACAGGGCTGTAGACGAGCAGGGCCGTAGAAAGAGCATGGCGGTGGGCAGAGCAAGGTCGTAGACAGAGCAGGACCGTAGACAGAGCAGGGACCGTAGATAGAGCAAGGTCGTAGACAGAGCAGGGCCGTAGACAGAGCAGTGCCGTAGACATAGCAGGGACGTAGACAGAGCAGTGCAGTAGACAGATCATGGCCGTAGACAGAGTAGGGCCGTAGACAGAGCAGGGACGTAGACAGGGCAGTGCAGTAGACAGATCATTGCCGTAGACAGAGTAGGGCAATAGACAGAGCAGGCCGTAGTCAGAGCAGAGTAGGGCCGTAGACAGAGCAGAGTCATAGAGAGAGTAGGGCCGCAGACAGAGCAGGGCCGTAGACAGAGCAGGGTCGTAGACAGAGCAGGGTCGTAGACAGAGTAGGGCCGCAGACAGAGCAGGGTCGTAGACAGAGCAGGGTCGTAGACAGAGTAGGGCCGCAGACAGAGCAGGGCCGCAGACAGCGTAGGGCCGCAGACAGCGTAGGGCCGCAGACAGAGCAGGGCCGTAGACAGAGCAGGGCCGTAGACAGAGCAGGCCGTAGACAGAGCAGGGCCGTAGACAGAGCAGGGCCGTAGACAGAGCAGGGCCGTAGACAGAGCATGGCCGTAGACAGAGCAGGGCCGTAGACAGAGCAGGGCAGCAGACAGAGCAGGGCCGTGGGAAGAGCAGGGCCGTGGGAAGAGCAGGGACGTAGACAGAGCAGGGCCGAAGGCAGAGCAGGGACGCAGACAGAGCAGGGCCGTATACTGCACTCCGTGTAAGTTCGGGCTCGACGTGCCTACCGCTGTACAAGATAAAAGACTTTGATTAAAGGACGCAGCGTGAATCGTGAAATTGGCCGAGATTGGATTGGGTAGCAGATTAAACAGACCAGCAGATTTTGGAATTTCTTTGTCCTGTTATAGGTATGGTGACTTGTTGGGAATGGTACATGTTGACTCTATCTTGTAAATGTTGACGTGATCTCGTAAATATTGACGTGTTGACTTGATCTTGTAAATGTTGACTTGTTGACTTGATCTTGTAAATGTTGACTTGTTGACTTGATCTTGTAAATGTTGACTTGTTGACTTGATCTTGTAAATGTTGACTTGTTGACTTGATCTTGTAAATGTTGTCATAATCGGAAACTTAAATTATGAAGTGCTGAAGATCCTGCTGATGCTGGCCTATAGAGAGAGAATCCCCTAACCCAGGGGTGGGCAAACTTTTTCTAAGGAGGGCCGCATTGAAAATTTTATTGTTATAGGTTGCGGGCCGCATATATATTTTGTCAACCTCAGTTACAATTGACAACGTCTAAATATACATTAATGATTATAACCATGTACTTGTCATTTTATTTCACATTCACACTCTATTACAAATGTACATTACATTTTAAAATACTAACTGAAACCGTTTCTAATTTGATAATAAGATTTAACTATACATTGTTATTTCAACAAATGTTTATTGCTACCTGTAATAATAACTATGAAGAAGTAGGAACATAAGTTACATATAAGCTGACCATAGAGTACAATAATAATGAATGAGAAGTATGTAACTTTTCACAAATTTGGATATCGTTCTTGAACTGTGGAACCAGTTTACTGGCTGTGATTCGAAAACTGCATTCAAATTGCAGTCAGTCAACATTTATCTGTTCTTAGACTTGCTGAATCTGACAAGCAACTCATTGTCAGAAAAGACGTGTTCCGTTATAAAATCTTATGGGACAGTACCAAACTGGCATCGGTTGCAGCATGGGACAGTACCAAACTGGCATCGGTTGCAGCATGGGACAGTACCAAACTGGCATCGGTTGCAGCATGGGACAGTACCAAACTGGCATCGGTTGCAGCATGGGACAGTACCAAACTGGCATCGGTTGCAGCATGGGACAGTACCAAACTGGCATCGGTTGCAGCATGGGACAGTACCAAACTGGCATCGGTTGCAGCATGGGACAGTACCAAACTGGCATCGGTTGCAGCATGGGACAGTACCAAACTGGCATCGGTTGCAGCATGGGACAGTACCAAACTGGCATCGGTTGCAGCATGGGACAGTACCAAACTGGCATCGGTTGCAGCATGGGACAGCACCAAACTGGCATCGGTTGCAGCATGGGACAGCACCAAACTGGCATCGGTTGCAGCATGGGACAGTACCAAACTGGCATCGGTTGCAGCATGGGACAGTACCAAACTGGCATCGGTTGCAGCATGGGACAGTACCAAACTGGCATCGGTTGCAGCATGGGACAGTACCAAACTGGCATCGGTTGCAGCATGGGACAGTACCAAACTGGCATCGGTTGCAGCATGGGACAGTACCAAACTGGCATCGGTTGCAGCATGGGACAGTACCAAACTGGCATCGGTTGCAGCATGGGACAGTACCAAACTGGCATCGGTTGCAGCATGGGACAGTACCAAACTGGCATCGGTTGCAGCATGGGACAGTACCAAACTGGCATCGGTTGCAGCATGGGACAGTACCAAACTGGCATCGGTTGCAGCATGGGACAGTACCAAACTGGCATCGGTTGCAGCATGGGACAGTACCAAACTGGCATCGGTTGCAGCATGGGACAGTACCAAACTGGCATCGGTTGCAGCATGGGACAGTACCAAACTGGCATCGGTTGCAGCATGGGACAGTACCAAACTGGCATCGGTTGCAGCATGGGACAGTACCAAACTGGCATCGGTTGCAGCATGGGACAGTACCAAACTGGCATCGGTTGCAGCATGGGACAGCACCAAACTGGCATCGGTTGCAGCATGGGACAGCACCAAACTGGCATCGGTTGCAGCATGGGACAGCACCAAACTGGCATCGGTTGCAGCATGGGACAGCACCAAACTGGCATCGGTTGCAGCATGGGACAGTACCAAACTGGCATCGGTTTGCAGCATGGGACAGTACCAAACTGGCATCGGTTGCAGCATGGGACAGTACCAAACTGGCATCGGTTGCAGCATGGGACAGTACCAAACTGGCATCGGTTGCAGCATGGGACAGTACCAAACTGGCATCGGTTGCAGCATGGGACAGTACCAAACTGGCATCGGTTGCAGCATGGGACAGCACCAAACTGGCATCGGTTGCAGCATGGGACAGCACCAAACTGGCATCGGTTGCAGCATGGGACAGCACCAAACTGGCATCGGTTGCAGCATGGGACAGTACCAAACTGGCATCGGTTGCAGCATGGGACAGTACCAAACTGGCATCGGTTGCAGCATGGGACAGTACCAAACTGGCATCGGTTGCAGCATGGGACAGTACCAAACTGGCATCGGTTGCAGCATGGGACAGTACCAAACTGGCATCGGTTGCAGCATGGGACAGTACCAAACTGGCATCGGTTGCAGCATGGGACAGTACCAAACTGGCATCGGTTGCAGCATGGGACAGCACCAAACTGGCATCGGTTGCAGCATGGGACAGTACCAAACTGGCATCGGTTGCAGCATGGGACAGTACCAAACTGGCATCGGTTGCAGCATGGGACAGCACCAAACTGGCATCGGTTGCAGCATGGGACAGTACCAAACTGGCATCGGTTGCAGCATGGGACAGTACCAAACTGGCATCGGTTGCAGCATGGGACAGTACCAAACTGGCATCGGTTGCAGCATGGGACAGTACCAAACTGGCATCGGTTGCAGCATGGGACAGCACCAAACTGGCATCGGTTGCAGCATGGGACAGTACCAAACTGGCATCGGTTGCAGCATGGGACAGTACCAAACTGGCATCGGTTGCAGCATGGGACAGTACCAAACTGGCATCGGTTGCAGCATGGGACAGTACCAAACTGGCATCGGTTGCAGCATGGGACAGTACCAAACTGGCATCGGTTGTAGCATGGGACAGTACCAAACTGGCATCGGTTGCAGCATGGGACAGTACCAAACTGGCATCGGTTGCAGCATGGGACAGTACCAAACTGGCATCGGTTGCAGCATGGGACAGTACCAAACTGGCATCGGTTGCAGCATGGGACAGTACCAAACTGGCATCGGTTGCAGCATGGGACAGTACCAAACTGGCATCGGTTGCAGCATGGGACAGTACCAAACTGGCATCGGTTGCAGCATGGGACAGCACCAAACTGGCATCGGTTGCAGCATGGGACAGCACCAAACTGGCATCGGTTGCAGCATGGGACAGCACCAAACTGGCATCGGTTGCAGCATGGGACAGCACCAAACTGGCATCGGTTGCAGCATGGGACAGCACCAAACTGGCATCGGTTGCAGCATGGGACAGTACCAAACTGGCATCGGTTGCAGCATGGGACAGTACCAAACTGGCATCGGTTGCAGCATGGGACAGTACCAAACTGGCATCGGTTGCAGCATGGGACAGTACCAAACTGGCATCGGTTGCAGCATGGGACAGTACCAAACTGGCATCGGTTGCAGCATGGGACAGCACCAAACTGGCATCGGTTGCAGCATGGGACAGCACCAAACTGGCATCGGTTGCAGCATGGGACAGCACCAAACTGGCATCGGTTGCAGCATGGGACAGCACCAAACTGGCATCGGTTGCAGCATGGGACAGTACCAAACTGGCATCGGTTGCAGCATGGGACAGTACCAAACTGGCATCGGTTGCAGCATGGGACAGTACCAAACTGGCATCGGTTGCAGCATGGGACAGTACCAAACTGGCATCGGTTGCAGCATGGGACAGTACCAAACTGGCATCGGTTGCAGCATGGGACAGTACCAAACTGGCATCGGTTGCAGCATGGGACAGCACCAAACTGGCATCGGTTGCAGCATGGGACAGCACCAAACTGGCATCGGTTGCAGCATGGGACAGTACCAAACTGGCATCGGTTGCAGCATGGGACAGTACCAAACTGGCATCGGTTGCAGCATGGGACAGCACCAAACTGGCATCGGTTGCAGCATGGGACAGTACCAAACTGGCATCGGTTGCAGCATGGGACAGTACCAAACTGGCATCGGTTGCAGCATGGGACAGTACCAAACTGGCATCGGTTGCAGCATGGGACAGTACCAAACTGGCATCGGTTGCAGCATGGGACAGCACCAAACTGGCATCGGTTGCAGCATGGGACAGTACCAAACTGGCATCGGTTGCAGCATGGGACAGTACCAAACTGGCATCGGTTGCAGCATGGGACAGTACCAAACTGGCATCGGTTGCAGCATGGGACAGTACCAAACTGGCATCGGTTGCAGCATGGGACAGTACCAAACTGGCATCGGTTGTAGCATGGGACAGTACCAAACTGGCATCGGTTGCAGCATGGGACAGTACCAAACTGGCATCGGTTGTAGCATGGGACAGTACCAAACTGGCATCGGTTGTAGCATCTTGTATTAAAGATTGTTTGGTGTAAACAGTTTGCTGCTTCTCTAAGTTATTAACCAACTCCTTGTAATTTCTTTTCTTCGTTCGTTAAATTGTGCCCGAAATCCACACATTTTGTCTGGTGGTGTCTTTTTAAGTAGTACTCCTTAAAGACGCTCACACACTCACGGAACAGAAAGAAGACTGCTTGATGCCGACGCTCGTGAAGCAATATTTAGCGGTCCAATCGCGATTAACAACTTTGTACCTACATCTTTCTTTTTTAGCAGCACTCGTGGTTAAATCTATATCTATTCGATTTTAAATGAAAATGTTCACAAAACCGTCAATATGTAAATCGCAAACAAAAGCCACTTCCGGTTGAGGTAAAATGCAGTTTCGAATAAGGATGTTAACAATTAATGAATAACGATCACTAATCAATTCTAATAAATGTAGTATGTAGCCATAAAACCCATTTTATATCCATAGATTCGAATCAAATACTCGGAATAAAATTTCAAGAAATAGCGAAAACTCTAAACAAAGAAAATTAACAGCCACATAAGATCTCAACATGTACATATCTACGGGCCCCAGAATAATCTCTATGCGGCCTGCGGGCCGTAGTTTGCCCACCCCTGCCCTAAGCCTTAAGACTAAAAGTCTACAAGACATTGCAAATGTCCACAAGCCCCGTGAACATTAACACTGAAATATTTTATTAGGTTTACTTGATGCTAACTCCGTAGCGTTTTTTAATGGAATTAAACCTCACAGAGAAGTTCAATCAAGTTTGAATCGTAAAGCACCAAGAGCAACACATAGAAAGCTTTCAGAAAATGACATTTTAGTACGCTTATCAAATTGAAATAAGCATTTAAAATTTGTTTTGGCAGACACCTTTAAAAAGACATTTTGATGTGATAAAGAAGTCGTTTTAAATGTGCAATGATATTTGGATGGCATATCGACATACACTTTGATCGCTAGTTACAGCCCCAACAGAACTCTATAAGTAATGTTAGTTACCCTCACCCAGTTTGTTCTGTAAGACATTCTGTCTTAGAGACGCTGTGCACCAAGACATATCATTAAAACTATGCGTTGAGATAAGGAGGTTCAGTAGTTTGTTTTACTTCTCAACTACACATAAAGAAGCAGTTTAGGCCGACTGCAGGTGTGTAACGATTAGATATGAGTCTTCAATTGGTAAATAGAAAGAAGTTTTTGTTGTTGTTTTTTTAAAAATATGAACAGTCGATGTGTTGTTTTGTTTTGTTTCTTTTTGCGAGTGCAATAAGAAATCAAAAGGCCTAAAACTTACTTAATTTACTCATATAATCCTAATCCGTACTTGTTCTCATTAGAAGTTTTATATATATATATAAGCTGGGGTAGGATTATTGTAAACATTAAATTGGAAGTGACTGCCAGATAAGTAACCGTCTATAGAAGCCAAGACAGTTACAAAACAGTATCCGTCTTGTAGGCGCCACTAGCGACAAACACAGTTACAACCAGATTATGGCAGTTCAATCGGTTTGAATTACGGGGAAATTTAACAAAAATATTTTCCTCGCCCCCACCCCCATCCCCCACAACCTTTTCACGTGCTATTTCTTGCATAATAAATGAGTGGACCACCACTTATAAGATCGTAGCTTTGTTTTCAAAGGGACACAAGTCATTGAGAAAGTAGACGAACGTTCTTGTGGTTTCCTATAATCCCAGGATTGAGGTCAAGCACCTGTCCACGGGACCCTAGTCTTTTGTTTGGAACAGCTTAGAGATATTTAGAAATTCTCAATCGATCTACATGGGAGTCCCGCGGTATGATGAGATATTTTTATTACAAAATGAGGTATTGTCTTCATATAATCATGTATTTTGATATTACATGTATAATAGGGTGTTTTCCTGATCTAACCAGTTATTTAGTTTATTAATAATGTATGTTCGTGATACAGTGAGGTGTAGTCCTGATAAAATGAGGTGTAGTCCTGATATAGTGAGGGGTAGTCCTGATATAGTGAGGTGTAGTCCTGATATAGTGAGGTGTAGTCCTGATATAGTGAGGTGTAGTCCTGATATAGTGAGGTGAAGTCCTGATATAATGAGGTGTAGTCCTGATATAGTGAGGTGTAGTCCTGATATAATGAGGTGAAGTCCTGATATAGTGAGGTGTAGTCCTGATATAGTGAGGTGTGGTCCTGATATAGTGAGGTGTAGTCCTGATATAGTGAGGTGTGGTCCTGATATAGTGAGGTGTAGTCCTGATATAGTGAGGTGTGGTCCTGATATAGTGAGGTGTAGTCCTGATATAGTGAGGTGTGGTCCTGATATAGTGAGGTGTAGTCCTGATATAGTGAGGTGTAGTCCTGATATAGTGAGGTGTAGTCCTGATATAGTGAGGTGTAGTCCTGATATAGTGAGGTGTAGTCCTGATATAGTGAGGTGTAGTCCTGATATAGGGAGGTGTAGTCCTGATATAATGAGGTGTAGTCCTGATATAGTGAGGTGTAGTCCTGATATAGTGAGGTGTAGTCCTGATATAGTGAGGTGTAGTCCTGATATAGTGAGGTGTAGTCCTGATATAATGAGGTGTAGTCCTGATATAGTGAGGTGTAGTCCTGATATAGTGAGGTGTAGTCCTGATATAATGGGGTGAAGTCCTGATATAGTTACTTATTTTATAGAAAGACATGTTTTATTCTATTCCTCCTATCTGCAGAGCTGGTTTGGAGCAAAGATGAATCCCATTTTATGTGGTTTTGGCGGTTCTGGCGGACGATCGAAACACATTCGGTTCAATTTTTATGAAAGAGTCGATTGGTTATTTTATTACAATCATAGGGTGGAACAACTGGTATTCGTAGAAAAAAAAGACTGAATCCATGACTAACAGGGGGAATCTATCACGAACAGATTGAATCTATAATGAACAGATTGAATCTATTATGAACAGGTTGAATCTATCACGATCTGATTTAATAAATCACGAAAAGATTGAAGCTTTCAATAATAGATTGAAGCTATTAAGAGCAGATGGTTTCTGTCACGAACATAATGGATTGATCACGAACAGATTGAATTTTATCTCTCATTAACAGATTAAACTCTATCGCGAGCATATAAAATCCACACAAACCAAGTAATTAACGGCACGAAACAAGACCTCGACATGTCAGCAAGTGATGTAGCTGTCTGTATATGTAATAAGACAAGTCAGATTGTCTTTTTTCTACTAGTTTTTAAAAAAATAAATGAGCATCATTAGACGCATTATTAAATTTAGCGCAACATCAATCTTATATAATACATTGTAGATCTCTTTCAAAAACGAAGCATCCAACGTTGTTTAATGAAATTTTTAAACACTTTCCAGCTTGTCCCCGTGTAGACAGAAATAAGTGTAGCACAGGCTTAAGTAGGATTTCTTGGTTAAACTCTGAGTGTATTACTATAGCCTTTACATGAGCTCGAAAATTTGATCAAAATATTTACTACATTTTTAGTAAGGTTAGGTCTGTTTTTAATAGTTATGTATGTTGTGTTGTTCAAATTTGTTTTACATATTTTTTTGTTCATAATTCATCCACTAAAAAAATATATTTAAAAAATATTTTTAAAATTTAAAAAAACTCTTTGACAAATTGTTTTCTCGGTTGATCCACCGAGCTCGCATGACCGCACACAACGGGTCAGAGACATTTAAATGCCCAATCGACACTTAACAACTTTAGAGCAAATTAGTAGACTCAAACACGTGTCAGTTATTATTAGTTGATATTTATCGTAGGTGCCAACAAAACGTCCTACCTGATCGTGCGACTGAAAGAAGAAATAAACAACACCACCAAACAATGCCACTTCGTTGAGAAGCCACCACGCTTGGAATGTCTGCTGTGTGTGACAGAAGGTCTGTCAAGGTGACAAGGCAGCTGGGACCAGGGCGACGACCGCACTTAGAGCGGCAGACGACAAGCTGTTCAGCACGGGTCCTTCCATTCACCCCATTTCTTCACTACTATCAAGTTTCAGTTTTTTTGGGCAGCTTACTTTCAGACGTTTTTAGGCACAGAGCAGCTAACGATGTTTGGGTGTAGTGGATGAATGGGTCGTAAAACAAATCACGGCATCGAGGTAAACATCAGGGGTTCTGTACCTCGTAGTACAGTGGCACAAGAGAAGTCAACACAGGGGTTCTAGACTTTGTTATACAGTGGGCATGAGTAGTCAACACCAGGGGTGTCTAGACTTCGTAGTACAGTGGGACATAAGTAGTCAACACCAGAGGTTCTAGACTATGTTATACAGTGGGACATGAGTAATCAACACCAGGGGTTCTGGGACTTTGTTGTACAGTGGGACATGAGCATGTCAGCACCAGGTCGGGTTCTGCTTGTGTACTGTGGGACTGAGTAGTCACATCTGAGGTTCTAGACTATGTTACACAGTGGGACATGAGTATCAACACAGGGGTTCTGCTTGTGTATACAGCAGTGGGTGACTCCGTAGTGTCAGAATGGGATGGGTGGCGTGGGAACATAAAGTGGGATGCGACATTTAAAGTCGCTTTACGATATACATGTGTAATTAAATACTTTTTTTTGTGAAATGTATTACTTTTACTAGTAAACTTTATCGTTTTAGTTGTGGAACTTTCAAATCTACGGCATTAAACTGTCTTTTGAATTTAAAAAGTTCACCGTATAGAATGACTTAATGTTAAAGGAGAAGACACAAACGAAACACTTATCTGGGAACAAGTTCTACATAAGAAAGATGAAATACTGGATGTTGTGGAGGATTCTATTGTAGCACATTAACTGTTGACACCTGTAAGTCACTACTGTCTCTGCCAGGTACAAATCAAAACAAACAAAGATGGCTGGGATGACTGTTGTACTATTATACCTTATCAAGTTAAAATTGTCGGCTGAGGTCACTGGGTCAAAAGTTCTAGGTTGTCGGCTCCCAACCCCACTCCGAGTTATGGCGGGGAAGTTGAAGCCTCAATGATAAAGTCGGGTGTAAATAAAACAAATTTGACATCATTAAGTCGTGCTTCAATCTTAGGGGCGTCATAAAGTACGTCACGCTATTTTTGACCATTTTCTCCTCCTGTCACAACTGTCACAATCTCGACTAAGTTAGTCACAGTTTCGAACAAAAATGTTGTTTTTTATTAACAAAAATAATTAAAATTTAATCGAAACACCGTGACGTCACACATGGCCGGACCCCCTCTGTCACAAATTGTCACACTTTCTTTACACCCCCTCTGGAGCGTGACGTACTTTTGAGCCCCCTTAGGCCAAACATTGCGGGTGACAGAAATACGGTGTAAGCTGACTCACAACGTTATAGATTGCATATTTATTGAAAGACAAAAGTCTTCGAAAATAGCTGGCACTTTGTAAAGAGAATGGGACGGTTCTAGTGCTACTCAGATTTAGCCTATATTTTCGCAACGTTAATAAACACTGAATGGTTGTCACATGACTAACATCTAGAAATTGGTTCATCTGAAATGAAGTAAACAAAAGCTAAAATAATCACAATATTGTGTGGGATTTTTAAAGAGTATTACTATTTACATTTGAAACTACCTCTTCCGTGATACGCCCATGAAGTCATTAAATGGGTCAACAGGTGTACATGTTGTCAACTTTTTTTGGGGTTTAAAAGTGAGTTTGTTATGGCTCTGTGACCGATCTTAGAATTGATATTAATCCATGTGCTGTAAATCAGATAAACGGAGCTTCGCATACACGATGTTACAAACAGCGCACACAAAAAAATAATTTTTAAAAAATATTTTAAAATTATTTTTTTTAATGAAGCTACTGCATTTTTTCTAGAGAGGATGCTTTAACATTTTTCTTACTCCATATGCCAGAACAAACACATACAAATTCACGTTCTTCCCGTCTGGAATTCGAACGTGAAATGGGTTCAGTTCAAAGCAGGGAATAGCCAACACTCGTATCAACATTTAAAACTCTAATAATTAAACAAACACCGTAAAAAACAACGTTTTTGACTATAAATCCCTTATAATGAGACATAACTAAAAGTATTGATTATGTTCAATATAATACGCAGCGCGACAACATTTACAAATGAAACTGACTGAATTTCCCTTGGTTTAAAACGTAGTGGTTCATGGATGTCTGGAGTGCTGTAACTACCAGCGACACGTGGGGGTGAACTATAGCAGACGGCGACATAGACTTACATAGAGTGACACTAAAAGTGCATTAATTTATTACGGTACATTTGATCGATCTGAAATTTTGATACAATGCACTGTTAGTGTCACGAGTCGATGTGCCTCGATAGATCCACGGGAATTGGGTCATTTTTGACTTTTGTTTTTCAGCCCGACCGAACACCACGACAAACAGAGCGAGAGAGCCGAGAGAGAGAGAGAGAGAGAGGAGAGAGAGGAGGATGAGAGAGAGAAGAGAGGAGAGAGCAGAGAGATGAGACAGAGAGAGAGAGAGAGACAGAGAGAGAGTAGAGAGATCGACGAGAGAGAGGATAGAGGGAGAGAGATACGAGAGAGAGAGAGAGAGAGAGAGAGATGATGCGAGAGAGAGAGAGAGAGAGTAGAGAGAAGGAGAGAGATCACGACAGGCAAGACGTGAAGTTAACATACAGGGATTTAATAAAACAACACGTAAACAACAAAGTTTTTGACTATAAATCCCTTATATATGAGACATAACTAACAGTATTGATTATTTTCAAACATTTACAGACTGAATCTGTCTTAACTCAACTTTGCATCATAACCCTAGTGGGGGGGGAGGGGTGGGGGTGGGTGGGGGGAGAGGGGAAAAGTCTGGTCACCGATTCGCTTGACCGAGCTCAGAGTGACACGTAAAATGTAAACAAAAGCGCCCGTCGCTTCGTTGGGTCGCCTCAATGCGTCAGCTCAAAATTTCACGTGGCAAAAAAACAATAACAAACCGTGAATTTAAATTACATACCTCATATAAGGATAAACTAAAAATGCATTAATTTAATTACGGTACGTTCGATCGATCTGAAATTTTGATACGATGCATTGTTAGGTCAGACGGGTCCGTGTGCCAAATTTCAGTTCGATCGGATCATGGGAAGTGGGTCATTTTTGACTTCTGTTTTTCCCGCGCCCACCGAGCCAAGACGGAGAGAGAGTGAGAGAGAGAGAGAGAGAGAGAGAGAGAGAGAGTGAGAGAGAGACAGAGAGAGAGAGAGAGAGATGAGAGGAGAGAGAGAGAGAGAGAGAGAGACGACCGTGAAGTTAACATAAGAGATTTAAAATGCAGGACTTCACATAAACCAAGGATAGCGTGGGGCGCAATAATCTTCTGAATAGAAGGAGCATCGGTGACAGATAAGATAAGATACATGTTGTATAGAACATTACTTGGGTTGTTGTCCACTCAGGTATTCTGCCCTTGTGAGTGCGTTGTTAGATATCTTAACTTTGGTACAGTGCCGACGTGATAGCTTTGTTAGATGTCTTAGCTTGGGCCCTATGTCCATGTGAATACGTTGTTTGATATCTTTACTTGGGCCCTATGCCCATGTGAGAGAATTGTTAAATATCTTAACTTGGGCCCTATGCCATGTGATAGAATTGTTAGATATCTTAACTTGGGCCCTATGCCTATGGCATAGCGTTCTTAAATTATCTGATTTATTTGATGCATCTAACCCACGAAGACTTTATCTCTCGGATGAACTGAGGCGGCTTCCAGCATAGAGCTTGTAAATAACCATAGAGCATTATAAATAAACCACAGAGCATTGTAAATAACCATTAACCTGACAGACTGGCTGTAGACCGACACGACCAGGGTCCTCGGAACGTAGAGCACATTAGAAAAGCACGCCTAGAAATGAAATAATGTAATAGTGTTATTATCTGTGTATTTAATGATCGCCTTTTGGCGAATATTACAACACATGGGGGATATTTCCATTTTTTTTAAAAAGAGGAAATCCCAATCCCACTTCTGCTTTCATTGTTTTTAAGTAAATGAATATCGTTTTGATTTCGTCATACTATATAAGACACGTGAACAGTAGTTGCGTACCTACTTCAATGTCTGAGTTTCTCAGGAGATTTGAAAATGAAATCTCTCAAGCATTCTTCAATCAAGATCATCCTGGATTTACTGCTTGCCTCGCGTCGGTGTCATCACACGTTCTGTCTGTTAGTATACAGAATACAAAATTATCACGTGACAGGATTCTTCATTGTAGGCACGAGAATAATGTTTGTTTAAGGAGAGTCTTGCCAAATAACGTTAACACATTACGCCACTGTTAGACACACAACAAATTCACGTACTGATTCAGAACAGATCCAGATTGATTCAGAACCGTTGAATAAGGACATGTGTACGAGTACTTCCATTGTGCTTACACAGTTTATAATATGTGTACCGCGTCTATATCTACTGAGATCAGTCGTATATAAAAAAATTGCTGCCTGCCACCATTAATTGTTTTAACACCCCACAATTTATTTTTTTAAACAAGGAGACGGAGGTCAGATCTAATAGAGAAACTTGAGGTCAGATCTAATCGGGGAAGACATATCAGACACAATGGAAGACATGAGTTAAAACCTAATAGTAATACATAAGATCAGACTAAATAGGAAGACATGAGGTCAGAACTAAAGGGAATAACTAAGATCAGACCTAACAGGAAGACATGAGTTCAGACTTACTCTCTCAACCTCCTACCCATTGGTGTTATGAAGTTGATACATTTTGTTTGGCGAGTCAGAAAGGTCATGGTTAAGTTTTCTTTTTGGCAAGCCGATGTCCAAGATGGGACGCATCGGGGAACTGGTATTAAGGCCGAAAACCAGAGTGTTGGTCCTATCGTCGGAGTCTGGAATGAGGTTTTGGAGAAAGGTTCTACACTGCTATGTCATCACGACACGGCTTCGTGAAATCACTCACCATTGCCAACTTCGGCCCGCCACTTGGTGACAAAAACAACACATCCGCAACTTGACATTCAACCTAAGATCAAAATTCCATGCACAGGGGAGATAGTCGGGAGTTAGGTCATGCACTGCGCAATTGTTAGATTACTCTGGAAGAAGGAAAAAAAACAGGAAGAAGGTTAAACTCTCAGAGCAAGGACGACCGACAACAAGAGGACACAGTGCAATAAAAATAGAGGATTAGCAGTGGCAGCTAATGGTTGGATCCGTGAAAACACTTTCAAAACTTAGTGTCCTTTTTTATCATCGTTTTCTCCCTTGTAAATAACGCCGATGGAATTACTCATACCATCGGGCGTCTTACCGTACAAAATTATACCTAATTAAACTTTGTACTCTCTGCCCCAAGGATTTCAGACTTGATGCAGAATACCGTTTACAGAAATCATAGGATGTTGATTTAAATTGAATAACAACACGGCCTTACAAATAATTGGACATTCACTTCGCTAATCAATTGTGTCAAAGAGAGATAACTATTTAAAAAAGAAAGCTAGAGTTCCGTGTAACCGTCGGTGAAATATTTGCTTTTACTCTACGGCGCAATGCCGCGTGATATGAGGCTAAGTATCAGGCTTTACAAATTGCGTTACAATCGAAGACACTGTTGTGTGAACCTTGAACATTTTATTTTTTAAAAATTATGCAATTATTGAGTTATTGTAATTCTCAACGCTTGTCTCACGCCACCGATCATAATGTCCAATCATTTAGTTAAAAATAAAACAACACACAGTGATGAAACGGTTCAGGACAAGCTCGTCTAACCGACCTCTGGACTTTCAACGTTTAGTGTTGTATAACTTGTTCAGCGGAAATTAGAAATGTTCATCGGGATTCGCACTCAACAAAACTCGTACTTTTCTTTCCTTTGACAATTACATTACAGCTATTTACATCGGTACAAAAAATATCCGTTACCATTTTGTTGGTTTTTCTTTGCCAATGAAACGCATGGAGATAATGAAGTCTCTCCCTCATCATGGATTGAACCAGAACATGTCACGTGACATTGATCGGCATTGACGTCACTAAATTCATGTATGAGGTACCCGCAACGATGGCTTGGTCGCTGTCATTACTGCTGATACGTGCGCTTTGTGTGTGTGTGGTGTTGAGTGTTGTGCGCGCGCGCGTGTGTGTGTGCGTGTGTGTGTGCGTGTGTGTGTGCGTGTTTGAATGTGTGTGTGTGTGTGTGTGTGTGTGTTTAGAGAGAGAGAGCGTCAGTGACGTCACAAACCGCACCTTTAGCCCCTACTGTGAAAGATGTGTGTTACTCTCTCATTAATGGTGTCTGGTCCAAATTTTATTTTTAACTATACTTTAAACCCCTGCTGAAGACGGCGCTGTTGGCTTTTAAGAACATGAGAGAGAGACTTCCTCTCTGGAGGTGACGTTGGATGCACGCATGACTGGACACCGCCACGCAGACCGTTCTCGTGGCGAGGAAGGGGTGAATGGTCTGGGACGGTGTGTGGTGTGTCTATAGGAATTTTTGAAAATGAATAAACGCTTCCTTCTATTACAATCAGTATCTCGCGGTACGAGTGGACACTGGGAATTTGAGGCCCAGAGTCTAATTGGATTTATATGACTATATAATCTGATTTTAGTACAATGCCAGTTTCCCGGGATCGTGAGTGTTACAGGCAGAGAAGAGGGGTGAGGTTACAGCAGAGAAGAGGGGAGGGCACAATCGTCTCCGGGCCATGATTATCATGAGTAGAAGAATCATTTTAAACTGCATGAATGGAAAAAAAGGCTCCACATAGGGAAAGTACGGTTATAACATGTGAAATACGATCTCACTGTAGGCTGCAGTCACGCGGTGATTTCAAAAAGTATCTACTTCCATGCGAGGCGGAAATTATATTACTATGCGGAAGTTGAAATCTTTTGCCATCTATGAATCATCTGATTACCCATGGATGACGTCATAAACTGGTTTCTTTGTAAAAAGCTCGGCTCACAGCCTTGTATACTTGTAAAGATATTTTATTATTGTCTAATATTATTCTATAATGCTCCCAACAGGTGGCAAACCGCAGCTTGCGTATCCGCGATTCGGCTCTCTGTGTTTCCACATTGCGGCTGGCGTACAAATTTATGAATGATATGTTACAAGGATTACTGGAGAGAATTCCTAACCATGTTTAATGCCCACAGATGTCTTCCAATATGCGGCTGCTCAACAAGTTTTATATATTCTAAAGAGCTCTCTGTTATTTGTTTGTCCGAGTCAGTCTCTGTCACAACTTCTTTTCTGACTCATGCCATCTATCTTAGTGTGTTCATGACGTCTACTCACCTCTTGTCAGCTACGCTCTTCTGCAGACACACGATTATTCTGCTGTGTTCCTAACAGACACGAACTAAAACTTTTGCCGAAGCAAGGTCATCTCTTTGTGTGCAGCCAAAACAATGGATTCGCTACATTACACATCCGAGTCTTTTCATATCTACAAGTACATAAAAATTATTATTTCAAAATTGACGAAACAACATTTCTTTTATAATGATTAACGTAGCTTCTGTGCTAACGTACTGTCATTTATGTGGTTATTTATGATAAGAATGTTTATGTAATTATTAGGCTGCGGACGATTTCACGATTAATTTCTCGATTATCTTTTTATTATCGATTAAAATTATTGTCTAATCGATCAAAATTCGATTATAATTAAGAAAATATTTAGTATATTTAAAATAACATTCTTATAAATAATAATTATTACTAACTTATTAATAATTTATATATTTTTATTACGTACAATACTTCTCCGCGTAGATATTAGTAACTTTATTTATTAATTTATGTGACTGCAGACGTGCACATCAAAAACATGGCTGTCACATCATGAGCAGTTAATGTCTAAAACATATACTGCGGGAAGTTGAGCAAAACATTTGTAGTTTATTTAAGACTAAACTGCGGCTGGGCATAGTCAAAGATGGTGAAAACGTTTACTGTGTTCACTGCATAAACAATTCTCTTTTAAAGGATAAAATACATCGCTGACGTACCAGAGCCGTCTTTACACCCTTTTGGGCCACCCGGGCAAAGCAATAGTGTTGGCCCCTCCCACCGCAGGAATAAACACATAAATAAACATAATATATATAAATAAACATATTCCCATGGGCCCCTATGCTCGTGGACCCCGGCAAATGCCCAACGCCTATGCGTTAAGACGGCCTGGATCGTACCACCTACAGCACAAACATCGATCAAGTATCAACACATTGTCATAAAATTTAGTTCAAAATTATTCTAAATTTTCAACGTCCGTGAGACAGGGGAAATAAATCAATAAACATTTAAAAGTGAATTACCTGTTTTTGTACTTCCTTGAAATGTTCAGTTTAATGACGTCATACATTTCTATGTTGGCTTTATCGACATTATCGATTAATTAATCGTTAATTTTCAAAAGTTAACAGATTAAATTTAAATTAATCGATAACAGCCCTAGTAATTATTATATTATGTTATTATCTCCATGTTAAGCGCTGTGAGCCAGGCTCCTTGCTGGGATATAGCGCTATTAAAAATTATCATTTTATTAATTTATTATAATTTCAGGTCATGCCAACCATGCTATAAAGCAAGGGTATTTCTCATATTGATAACATGTTAAATTCATAGGACCAATAATTGCTTTTAGCGAAAATAATGTTTTTTCTTCATCGGCACATTATTGAAACTCAAAACACCAGTTCGTTTCTCAAAACAGTGCAGTGAAATGAGGACGCCGCAGTATACACAAGTAAGCAGGCACAGTCAATTATCAGTCACAGATAGAAGAAATCACGTCGATGAATGAAATCCATTTTTAGAGGTTGGTGCCGCCTTTTTCGGTACATGAGAATTTGTTAGGAGACATCCGCTGATAAATCTGACATTTTACTGTCACCCGCTGTTTCTAAGAATTTTCATGGATTGTTTTTGTCATAATCCGACAGTAGCTGATTCTGACAAAACGGAATTTATGACTGGTCTCGATCACAAATGACGTGTGAGCGACCATGACTCCTGTCTTCGGTTATGACTCTTGACACGCATGAGGACGTGACAGCCTGTATTAATAGCAGATGCTAATAACCTTAAAATCTAGTTAAATTTCAGACTTTGTGTATAGAAATTTGGCTGACTCGGATATGATTAATTTAAACCATACAGTGTTCTTAGATGTGGAGCTTAACGTCCCGTGTGGGTGAGGAATTAGATTGGAGATACATTATATGTTATATGTGAATCTAGGGAATGACTTTCTTTTCAGAGTTTCAGACGGTATAAATGCGCCCGAGTAATTGGCATGGAATAGATGCAGGATACGTAATATGAATAGAGTCACACACACCACACACACACACACACACACACACACACACACACACACACAAACACACACACACAGCACCACACACACACACACATGTACATATACAACAAACACACACAATAAGGTGCTAATCTTCAACGTTGAAATGGGATTAATTTCTTTTTTCCATATCAAATTCTCACAGGCGAATGTCTGGATTAATCATCAAAGACGTCATCGCGTACATTTGTCTAGACGGGACCGAAGGCCAGGAAATAAATAACTTCTATTTCACAAATCACGTTAATTCACGAAATTCATTTATGATCAGTTTCAACCAGACGAGCCCTGTTAAAAAAAAATAATTAAAAATGCAATCTCATTCAACTTTATTCCAACTTTTCACACAAAAAAAGTTTGAGGAGTGGGGGGATTTGGGGAGGAGTGTTTGAGGAGCTAATTATTATTTATTTTCATCATTTTTATTTGGGTAATGCCTTAGAAGGGCTTATTTATCAATATCGGTAACAAGTTGTTAAAAGCTGAAAGATGTGTTCAAGTAGAGCAAAATGAGGATTGTTCGCCTGAATGCCATGATTCTCCCCGACCATGCAAGCAAGTTGAGAATTTCAACATACATCAAACACATTCCCTTGAAATAAAAGGATTTTAAGACTTGAACAGATTCCTATTACTTCACATGTGAATGAAATCTCTGTTCTCTTATCTTATCTTATCTGTTACAGACGCTCCTCTCTATACAGAAGTATGATTGCGTCCTACGTTTATCCAGCCTCTGACAATGACAAAAATTTTAAACAATAGGACGTGTCATTTAAGGGTGACAATCTATTCCAAAACCTCCAGCCAAATTTGGACAGATTGTAAGTAGCTGTTCGACACTAACACGGTAAACTCAATGAGCGAAACTGATCATTACCGAGACGAAAATTGACAACACTATTTCTCTGAAAGATTTCACAATTCGCTATTACCATATAAACACCTGGTAAGAGGCCATGTTGTTTACGAAAAATATTGTCTAAAAATAGTAATATGACGGAATGTCACGTGACTTTTTCCGAACAAGTTTAGACAAACCTAAAGCAAGAGCTGGCAGATTCATTACCGGAGAATATTCAAAACTGACAAGAATAATACCATTAGTTAAATCATTAAACCTTGAAACACTAGAGGATAGAAGAACCAAGAGCAAAGTAGTAATCATACATAAAGCAATTAATTCTAATTTAGAAATACAACATAAAGATAACTTAATACAACCGTCAGATAGACATAAGGATAAAAACACCTTTCTTATTCCGTATGCAAGAACAAACACATACAAGTTTTCCTTCTTCCCGTCCGGAATTCGGGCGTGGAATGGGTTGCCTGAATAATCCAGGAAAACCAACACTTTATCAACATTTAAATCTCTAATAAAAATGCAGGACTAAACACAAACCATAGATAAGCGTAGGACGCAATAATCTTCTGTATAGAAGGAGCGTCTGTAAACAGATAAGATAAGAAGCAAGAAATCACGTGAGACTATGTTGAAGTGATGAATGTCAAGGTCATGGAACTGCCCATAAAAACACGACTGAGAGGAATGTCAAGGTCATGGAACTGCCCATATCAACACAACTGATGTGAATGTCAAGGTCATGGAACTGCCCATACAAACACGACTGGGGTGAATGTCAAGGTCATGGAACTGCCCAGACTACCGAGTCTTTGTGGTGACTTTCTGGACTCATGACGCCATCCAAGTGGTTCAGATTTTAAAACATTCCTAACAGAAAAAGTGAAACTCAATCAAATTCAACAACACTTTTTCAATGTAACTCAGGGTAAAAATAATCTCAGCCCTACGATTGGCTAAAGCTTAAATAGCATACTCCATAATTGCTCTATTCAATAAAATCTTTCAAGATGTTAGATTTTCTTAAAGGCTATGCCGGTTTGAAGTGTTTTTTAAATCCCTTATATTAACTTCACCGCCGTCTCTCTCTGTCTGTCTGTCTCTCTCTCTGTCTCTCTCTCATCATCTCATGGGCTCGGCGGGCGGAAAAACAAAAGTCGAAAATGACCCACTTCCAATGATCCGATCGAACTGAAATTTGGCACACGGACCCGTCTTACCTAACAATGCATCGTATCAAAATTTCAGATCGATCGAACGTACCGTAATTAAATTAATGCATTTTTAGTTTATCCTTATATGAGGTATGTAATTTAAATTCACGATTTGTTATTGTTTTTTTGCCACGTGAAAGTTTGAGCATTGAGGCGACCCAACGAAACGACGGTGCGCTTTTGTTTACATTTTACGTGTCACTCTGAGCTCGGTCAAGCGAATCGGTGACCAGACTTTTCCCCTCTCCTCCCACCCCTCCCCCCCACCCCTCACTAGGGTTATGATGCAAAGTTGAGTTAAGACAGATTCAGTCTGTAAATGTTTGAATATAATCAATACTTTTAGTTATGTCTCATCTATAGGGATTTATAGTCAAAAACTTTGTTTTTTACGGGGTTGTTTAATTTTCTTCTCTGAACTAATGAAGAATTAATCATAATTGACAGCCATAAGAGAAAAGGGGGGCGGGGGAGGGAGATGAAGTAATGTCCATGTGGAGTTATTCCCCGTTGGCCCAAGCACTTCCGGTCGTCCTCCCAAAGAAGGGCAATCACCGGCTGGTCTCACCGTAAATGTTGCGTCATTACTCAATCATTGGAAGGAGCAAGTTAATGGGAGACAATTAGAGTAAACACGATTTCTCCAACACTAACACAGTTTCCTTTATTTGAATGAATCGCATTTTTTTTCAACTGTCGCTAAATTGTCGCAACGGTATACGAAGAAAAATAAAATTAATTAAAATATTGTAAAATTTAGATTGGGGTATAATTTTTAATCAAAATAAAGCTGAGCGAATTGCGAGCCCTCTGAAAAATATACTTATTTACCTTTATGATAATATAGTAGCTTTTAAATTATGGGAAACAAAACTATTCTTACTGGCTATTGTAATTTTTACACGCTTTTATTTAAGTCACAATGTTTGTATGTTGTATCCATCCACCCTTCCTTCCATCCTTCCTTCAAAACTTGAAACGTAAAATTATACCACTTCTGATGGTCCTAGAGATCTAAAAATTTTACCACAGATAGATCTTGGATGACAATGCATTGTATCAAAATTTCAGATCGATCGAATGTACCGTATTGAAATTATTGCACTTTTAGTTTTTAGTTTTTGTCTATATAAAATATTATCACTTGCGTCAATGAACCATGCCTCAATTCGACCTAGAGGGATACAATTATTATAACTTTTAAAAAGTACTATCAACATCAAGTCTTGCTGGCCGAAATATAAGCGTGATCGATTGCCGACATGGGGGTACGAGGTTCAATTTTCAGTTAGGGGAAAATGTGTTTTTTTTTGTATTTTACATATTTAGTGCAATTTCTATATGTAAATAAAAGCGTGTCCTTTTTAAAAAAAAATTTTTTTTTACATTTAACTTATTGTATTTTTAATGACTTTCCCTTAATTTGCACGTGATTCATAGACCATTTAGTTATGGATGGATTTTCTTAGTCCAGCAAACAATATGAAAAAGGCTGGTAACTTACTTCAGCTAGTGCCCCTCTTCAGCTAGTAACCTATTTCAGTTAGTAACCAACTCCAGCTTGTTACCTACTTCGACTGTTAACCTACTTCAGCTGATAACCTACTTAGTCTAGTAACCTACTTAAGCTAGCCACAAGATTGTGGTCGGGTATATATCAAACCTCGCGGTGTTTTTCTCAAGCAACTCATCAGTTACATTTGTCTTTTTAAAGAAACGTATCGGTTACATTTGACTTTCTCAATTAAACTATAACTTTGAATTTACTATACCGGTGTCTTAACGGCTATACTTTGACTATTCCATCTCACTCCCAAGACGAGTCTGATTACATACAGGTATAGATTAAGGCAGGTGACCTAATGTCATGGGCTCTCTATCCAAATGACGTCATTGTACAAAGACTCTCACAGAAGCCTACAATCTAAATACACTTGGAATAAATTATGCCGATAGCGAGGACGTGTAATTAAAACTCGTCTGACGTCACACAGCCATAAAACCGTTTCGCTAGGTTATCCCAAGGGAGAATAATGTTGCAAAGACTGGGACTACGCTGAAATTATTGGTTTTAAATCAACGGTGGCCAAACCGCGACTCGCGAGCCGCATGTGGCTCTTCTATGTTCACATTGCGGCTCGCGTAAAATTATGAAAGATATGTTACAAGGATTACTTGAAGATTTTAAAGCCAGGTTTAATGACACAGTGCTTCAATGCGGGTCTCAACAATTTTTTTTTATATTATAAAATGGCTCTCGGTTACTACAGCTCTGGCAACCCCTGATTTAAATTAATGTATCAGTTGGAGCAGGATTTTTCATCGTCTTGTTATCTGTAACTAGCGTTGAAAAGTTATCTTGATGCTATCTTCATGTTTAAAACTTTTATTGTTCACGTATCTGATAATGAAATTAATTGCTCAAAATTATTGATACAGTCATCAGCATGAACTAACATTACACAGGTATCTTGATTCAATCTTCGGGGTTTAAACCAAACCATCGCATTATCTCTAGATTTATTGCTTTTAATCGCTGAACTACAGTGTGAAATATAGTTAAGAACCGCAGTTTAAAGTGGGCCCGTTACTTGGCCACGAGAAAGAAATGACCGAATCCCTGACCGAGGAAAAAAATCTAGATTAGGTTGTCGTGACGCACTGTGGCAATGTGCCAATTAGACATGAACAGCCAATAACATCCTAGAACAGTCTAAGACAGCCAATAAAACGCCTATAACAGCAAATAACAGCCTAGAACAGCCACAACAGCCTAGAAAGCCTATTTCGCTCAAGCAGATATAGTGTGATATTTGAACCCAATTTCAATTACAGCCCGAGTTTATTATAGGAAGCCGCACCGGATCTCTCTATCAGGATATTATCTCTATCCCCAACCTTTGAGTTTTCACTTAGCAGTCCATAACACTATGTCCCACGTTAAAAATGTATTTTTTTTAATAGGCTTTGTCTCTTCAAGGTAGAAATACCCGGGATATTCATTTACACCAATTACATTGAGATATTAATCAAATTTCTGAATTATGTTTGGACTTATTTCAACAGATTTTTTTTAAAATAGTGCGCGTTAATTTGATTCAGCATTTGTGGAATAGAAAATAGGAAAACTTTATTTTCCCCAAATTTCTACAGATTAATTTTTGCTCTTATAGTGATGCTGAAAACATTGTTTTACGAAAATCCGTGTCTGAAAATAGTAACGTAACATAACACAATGAATCATGACATCTTCCGGTCTCAAAGCTTTTGGTTAAAGGCTTTCTACAAATCTATGATAAATGTTATGTAATTTGAATCTGTTTCATGTTCATTATAGTTCAGTACAGGCGATACAATTAATGTTATTTGGTCACAAAAAAGTGGCGACGTCCAACGAAACAAAACAAAAAACTATTTTAAATAGCAAACAAACAAAAACAAAACAAAAACAACTGTGAAACGATACTTTTAAATTTGAAGTTTGAGAATCAATTTGTATTTTTAAATCCTTTATAT
Source organism: Ampullaceana balthica (assembly GCA_944989445.1). Taxonomy (NCBI): domain Eukaryota; kingdom Metazoa; phylum Mollusca; class Gastropoda; family Lymnaeidae; genus Ampullaceana; species Ampullaceana balthica. The sequence goes on from CALYLW010000159.1 coordinate 178,067, forward strand.
TAACTCGTGGTGTCTGCGGCCGACCGACTTGCTTGCTTGCTTGTCGCCAAAACTTTTGATCGATTTTTAACCCACTTGCTCGCAAGATAGCGAGCTGAAATTTTGCAGGCAGTTTCGTACCGATGATAAAAACAATGTATCAAAATTTCAGATCGATCGCATGTACCGTAATTAAATTATTGATTTTTTAGATTATTTTATTTATTCCTATGTATCATGCTATTTTTTGAGATAGAGCGTCGCGGTGCGTATTATATTGAACAACCTTTCTGTCGCGCTATAAGGTGCGTATTTTATTGACAGCTCTTTTTATAAACATATTCCTGATCGGTGCGCATTATATTAAACATGTTTTACGACACAACTGCAATTTTGTATTTCTGGATGGTCTGGCGCTGCGTATTATAATGAACATTCTTTTAGTTACTTCTCGTACATAAAGGATTTATAGTCAAAAACTTGGTTTTTTACGGGTTTTTCTTATTAAATCCTTTATATTAACTCGTGGTGTCTGCGGCGACCGCTTGCTTGCTTGCTTGTCGCCAAAACTTTTGATCGATTTTTAACCCACTTGCTCGTAAGATAGCGAGCTGAAATTTTGCAGGCAGTTTCGTACCGATGATAAAAACAATGTATCAAAATTTCAGATCGATCGCATGTACCGTAATTAAATTATTGATTTTTTAGATTATTTTATTTATTCCTATGTATCATGCTATTTTTTGAGATAGAGCGTCGCGGTGCGTATTATATTGAACAACCTTTCTGTCGCGCAATAAGGTGCGTATTTTATTGACAACTCTTTTTATAAACATATTCCTGATCGGTGCGCATTATATTAAACATGTTTTACGACACAACTGCAATTTTGTATTTCTGGATGGTCTGGCGCTGCGTATTATAATGAACATTCTTTTAGTTACTTCTCGTACATAAAGGATTTATAGTCAAAAACTTG
>CALYLW010000159.1:179124-209124 GCA_944989445.1 Ampullaceana balthica
ACCAATACTACCAACATTTGTAACAACTAGACGCAACAACTTCTCCTCACACTACACGTTACACGATGGTACCTGTGAACAACTCCAGAATTACCAAAAAAGTAGGGCGAAACTTCATTTGTTACATTAGCTATAATAAATGTACTAGTTAAAGGGAGGTCAAGCGTTAAAATTCCAACATTTTTTCTAAATAAGGGGAGGACCCCACGGCCACAAATTTTTACAACCTAACCCGAATTATTGTTGTACTCGCACTCTCTCCTTCTCTTCCTCCATCATCTTTCCTTCCCTCCTCTCACGTTCTGCATTTCATTCGTTCCAGCGAGAGCAAATTAAAAGTAAAAGTCGTAAAATGATATGTCCGCGGCGGTCGGCGGATGCCCGCCCTCGCGCGGGCTGGAGTAGAAATCATTCTCCACATTAGATAACAAAACTAAAGATGCAAATAGTTAATATACCTAGAGGCAACTACTAGTCCATGAGCATGCCTAACCACCCAAGAAGGCATGCTACTAGGAAAACTCCGACAGATTATTTTGTTATATTTAATGGTTCAAGAGACCGCTCACCGTGACTCAGAACAGTAGTACCTGGATTTATGATTTACGTGTGCGCGGGGTGATCCTGTAATAGAGCATGGCAATAAAGTGTCCGCCCCATATCTCCTTTGGTTTAATGCCCAAGAACTTTTTTTATCCTCCCCTCACCGTCCCCCCAATCTTTTTTGTCCGCGCGCCCTAGCCCCTTTTTTTTATCTTATATCCAATTGATATCACCTTGCTTCTTCACCCTCGCTTTCACTTTATTACCCCCCCTTTCCTTGACGTTACCCTCTTGGTCCCCGGTTTCCCCCTTACATGTGTTAAATTGGGGGGCCGTTGTTTATGATATTTATTGTACTCCCCGCTTTTTTGTTCTCCGGTTGCTCTTCCTCATTCGCACCCTCATCCCCCCCCCCCCGCCCCCCCATCGCCTCCTCCTTACTTTTATCGGTCTACCCGCGGCTGCGCCTCTTCTATCCCTGTTGGCTGCCGTCCCACCCAACAGAAGATCCCCAATACAATCCAACTCTTATTCCATTGTTTAGCACCACCACTCGCCGATACACAAACCTTTGCCTTAACTGTTTTACTCATACTTAACCTCCGCCCTACCGCCCTCCTTAAACTTACACGCTCGGCAAAACAAAACTTTAAACCCACCAAGGGGATTGTCCTTACTTCATACCCCCCCTTCCCTCCTTTGAGCTTACCTACCCCATACCCCCTCCCATTAACCTTCCACCGCCAAGTCACTACCCAAGTACCTCCACTCAATAAGAATACTCGTTGAAGACTTTTTTTGTAAAAAAGAAAAAAATATTTCAAAACAATCTCCTTTTCACCTCAGTACCAGCACACCTACACAACCGCACCCACAGTCACACCACAACCCTCACCCCGACTTGACATACCGCAATCGCCACACACGCATCCCCCAACACTCCCAGATTTGACTCCTCTGACACCCCACCCCAACCCCGCCCCCCCTGCCCTCGACTCCGTCCTCCATCATCCTTCACCCTCTACCACACTTTACACGATTCGCACCCAAATGCCCTCCCCACCCCCTCCCCCCCGCCCCCATCCTACGCCCCCCCCCCCTACCCCCCTCCGCCCTAAACCCCACCCTCCATCCCCCCAGCCCGCCTCCCCCCACCCCCCCATACCTCCACTCCGCGCCCCCCCCCCCGCCCAACCCCACAAGCCCACACCCAACCCACCTCCCCCCCCCCGCATCCCCCGCCCGTCACATTCAAAACAAAACCCACCCAAAGATAAACCGAAAAAACCATAAAAACAACACACAAATAAACACACACACAAAAAACGACAACCAAAAAAAAATTAAAATAAAAAATAAAAAGCAAAAGTCACACAAAAAAAAAAAAAAAACAATAAAAACACAAACAAAAAAAAAAACCAATAAAAACAAACTAACAACAAATACAAAAAAAAATACACACAAAAAAAACAAATACACCCAACATGTCCCCACCCCCACACCTCCCCCTCCGCCGCCCCTACAACACCTCCCACCCACAGCCCACCACCCACCAACCACCCAAACGAAGAAACACAAAACCCACACTTACCGTCACCTTCACCCCAGTCTAAAGGGTATCAAAAAAAAATAACATAAATAAAAGAAAACAAACAAACCTGAAAAAAGAAAGAAAATAACATCTGAAATAGAAAAACTCAAAAAATACCCCAAATTCAAAAAACACAACACACCCCCTCCTACACCATCACAAAAACAATTACAACACACAACACATCCTAAAACACAAAACACACAAAACATAAAACAAAACACAACACAAACAACAAAAAAAATAAATAAAACAACAAAACAACCACAACAAACAAAACAACACCCAACACACAAAAAACCCACAAACAACAACAAATAAAAACCAAAACATAACAAAAAACAAAAAAAACACACCAAATCAACAAAAAAAACACAAAAACAACAAACAAACAAAACAAAAAACAAACACAACAAACCAAAACAACACACAAAAACAACCAAACACACAACAAAAAACAAAAAACAAAACAACAAAACAAAAACACATAAACAAAACCAAACACACCTACCAACAAAACCACAAACAACACAAAACAAAACACTACCAAAAACAACAATAACAACAAAAAAAACACCACACAAAAATACATAAACTAACAAAAAACACAAAAACACAAAAAACACACACACAAAAACAAAAACAAACAAAAAAACAAAACAAAACAACAAAAAAAACACAAACAAAACAAAAACAAAAAAAACAAAACAAACAAAAAACACACAAAAAAAATAAAACACACAACACAACCAACAAAACAACAAACCAAAACAAAAACACAATACCAACCACCCTCAACACCAAAACACCCCCAACCACTCACCCCCTCCACACACCCCCACCCCCCCACATCCCCCTCACACCCACCCCACCCCCACAGCCCCCCCTACTGCTCATTTCGATCACTCGCATACACTCGCACTCCCCTCTTACCCCACCACTCCCACCCTCCCCACCACCCCACTCCACCCCTCACCACCACCACCCTCCTCCACACGCACGATCCTAGCTCACAACCCACACACACACCCCAGCTCCACCTTTCGACCCTACCACCGCACCCTCGCAACACAACCACTCACCACAGGCGCAATCGCCTCCCTTTTTGCTCACCACTCCCTCTCCCCTCCCGGTACTCTCCCACAAACATTCCCTCATACCCCACCCCGCACATCACTCGAACGCATCCCACAACTCCTCACCCCTTCCCTCACCCACCTCCCTCGCTTCCTCCTTCTCTCGCACCACTCCTACTTCTCCACACACCCACTCCTCGAGCACCACCCCGCACACCCCACACTATTTCCAAGCATTAAACCCACAAAACAAATAAATAGAAAAAAAAAAAAAATACCACAAAAACTAAAAGAACAAAACAACCAAAATCAAAAAGACCACAACTAAACAAAAACAACAACCAAAAACATCCCCACAAAATCCCCAACACAACCAAAAAACCCTAAACCAACCCCGAAGATAAAACAACGAACACCCATCCACCATACACAAAATAATATCAAAAAGACCTAAAAAAGAAATAATACAAAAAAAAATTACTACTACAACATAACCAAAAATAAAACCACAGAAAAAAGCACACAACATCCATAATCTAATTTCTAACCCTATCCTCGCTTACTACAAATAATATAACAATCACAAATAATAATACTTAAATAGTAAACCAAAAGCAAACGACTAAATCTATAAAAAAAAAAAAAATAAACCCCCATACAAAACTAATCCTAAAAACCCTAACCAACCCAACCCAAACACAAATAAAGTAAATTTAACCCAAAACAACTAGTTACCTCACCAACACTACATGTCTTAAACACAAATATAAAACCAAATTAAACTAATAATTTCCTACTTTATTATAAACCCCCTCTATTCATATAAATACATTATTCACTCTTTACTAAGTATTACCTTGTATATTTTTTTCCTCCTAATTTCTTCCTTCCATCAGACAAACCCTAAATCAGTACCTATCCCTTTATGTATTTAAGTACTTATATATCACCATCAACTCATCAATCCTCATCCTCTCGTTCTTCTCACTCATTTATCTCCCTATTATTCCTTCTCCTTTATTTATTTTTTTTTTTTACTCTTATCTAGAACCCCATTACTCCTTTCTTTTTCCTTTTTTTCTCGAAGTTGAAGAAACAGCAACAACACACATTACCCTTCCCAAACCCAACACCCCCCCTCTCTCCTACGCTCCTCCCAGCTGCCCCAGTCCTACAGCCCTTCCACCCCCCCACCACCCAAAATTCGCCCCCCTTAACTTATCCCCCGCCCTCTCCCCCCCCAGCCCCCACACCGCACCCGCAACCCTCACTCCCAATACCAAATTATTATTGGTTGTCCCCTTCCCTTACACATCCCACCCCCCAACCCCAATCCCACCCCACAAACCTCCCTACCATGCATAACCGCCATGCCAGCCCTGGACACCCCAAAACCAAAGCAAAGCCCCCAAGCAAAACAACACAGAATCCCCTCGTCCCCGCCAACCCATTTCCCCCCCCCCCCCCCCCCTCGGCCAAGGACACTCAATCCCCCCACCTCCAATCCCCCCCTCCCCGCCCCCCCCCCCCCCCGCCCATACCCGCCTCCCCCCACCTCCCCTATCCTCCCCCCCCTCTCCTTCCACCCCCCCACGCCCAACTCCCCCCCCACCCGCCTTCCTCCCCGGTGCCCGCGCCCCCCCGTCCGCGCCCGCACCCCCACCCCCCCGCCCCCTATCACATAGAAAAAAAAACAACAACACGAAAAAATAAAATTATAAACCCTAAAAAATAAGAAAAAATTACAACAAAAAAAAAAAATATTGACCTAACAAAAAAAAAATAATAAATATAAAACAAAAAAACAAAAGAAACAAAAAACCCAACAAACATTAAATCACCCTCCTCGCCACCCCCCCCCCCCCCCCAGATACCCCCCCTCGACACAACCCAACACCCGCCGGCCCCCTCCCCTAGAACCCGACCCCCCCACCCCCCCCACCGTTCCCCACACCCTCGCGCACCCCACCCCCCCCCTTACCCCTCTACACATACCCCACGCTCCCCCGTCTACTATTGCAAAATACAAATCCCCTTAAAAAAACAAAATAAAATATTAAACACCACCCACCTCTCAGAATACAATCACCAATATGAAACATTAAAAATAGAACCAAAATACCAATAAAACCATTTTAAATTTCTTCGTAACTACAACCCTCTCAAACAAATACACTTACAAACATAAAAAAATACAATACAAATTAAAAAAAATAAAAACAAACCGAGTAACCTTAATAACTAATAAAAAGACCGTAGAATTAATCCCAGTTATAACACCCAATAAGTATACAAACAAAAAAAGAAAACACAAAAAAACCACCAAACAATCAGCAATTAAACAAAAAAAAAACAATATAAACAAAACAATACACAAAACAAACAACAAAGAAAAAAAAAACAAAACAAGCAAACCAAAAAAAAAACAAAAAAGAAAAAAAACAAAAATAAAACCAAAAACGAAGCCCGACCCCGCCCCCCCCCCCCCCCCCAGCCCCACTCCACCCCTACCCCCCCACCACGTCCCCACCTCTCCCACCGTCCTGCCCGCCAATCCCCTCCCTCCTCTCCCAACACGGCGCTCCCCTCAACGACATCCCCTTCTCAATCTCCCCCACTACCCTCCCGATCTCTTACGTACACCCGCCCCTTCCACCAGCGCCCCTCACCGCATAAAATATTCACCCACCACCCGCCCTCTCTGCGCTTCCCTCCCCTCAGATCTAACCTACCCGCCCCCCCCCAGCCGACGCACGACCCGACCGCTCCCGGCAACACACTCAATGTATGCTCGTGAAAGCCCCACACCCAACCCCACCTCCCCTAAGCCGCAACTCATACTTCCCCTCCCCGTCCCCTCCCCCCACCCTCTACACCCGTTCCCATCCCCCCCCCCTGCGTGTTGTAACTCCATACCCATGCCCCCCCACCCACCCGCCCACTCCCCGCCATCCCCCCCCCCAAAACCCACCCCCCCACTCCCCCCCCTGACTCTCTACCCCACGCTCCTACCCCTTCCCCCCCCGCTATACCTTACCAGTACGTTCTAAAAAAAATAAAAAAAAGACAACAACAAAGGAAAAACACAAACACGAAACACAAATCTCACACCCCCCCCCCCCGCATCTCACCCCCCTACATGGATCAACACCAAACCCCGCCAAAACCTACACCACGCCCCGTACCCCGAGCCACCCCACAGCCCCACAGTTGAGTAGTTTGGATTTGACCCCCCACCCTCTCCGCACACTCCCCCTCCCGACCACTTTCCGCCCGGCCCCGACCCACGACCCCCTTGCCCCCTGTTTATCCCACCTGCCCCGCGCCACCCGGCTTCCCCCAGCCACCCCCCCCCCCCCCCTCCCTCCCGCGCACCCGCGCCGACCCGCGCTCCCTCTCCTACGCACCCACCTTCCCGCCCCCTGCCCCGCACCCCCCGCCCCCATTCTCTCTCACCCTCTTACCCATTAGTGCCCCCCCCCCAACCCCCCCTGCCCCCCCCTACCTGCCCACTCGCCACCCCTCCGCCCCTCACCACCCCCCCCCCGTCGCACACGTCCCCCCCCGCCTTTCCCCCCCCCCTCTCCTCGCCCCCCCACCCCTCCCACTCCCCCCCCTCCCACCCGTCTCATCACCCCCCCTCCCAAATTATTCACCAACAAACAAAACAACAGTAAAATACATACCCCAAAAGAAAACGCCACAAACACACAAAATTAAACCAACAAAACACAAAAAACGCAAACCAACAAAAAAAAACAACACCAAAAACCAACCCCAAAAAAACAAAACCCACAAAACCAAAAAAAACACCCACCACAAACCAAAAAAAACAACACAAAACAAAACACACACAAAACAAACCATACAAAAACAAAAAACCAACCAACCAAAAAAAACACAAAAACAAACCCATAACAACAAAAAAACAAAACAAAACAAAAAAAACCAAAAAAACAAACACAAAATCCAAAAAACAAAACAAACACAAAACAACTAAAAAACAAAACCCAAACAAAAACAAAAACAAACACACAACAAAAAACAAAAACAAAAAAACCACAAAAAAACAAACAAACCAAAACAAAAACAAACAACAAACAAACAAACACAAACCACAAAAACACAAAAACCAAAAAAAACAAACAACCAACAACAAAAAACACACAACACAAAACAACACCACAAAAACAAACAAAACAACAAACACCACCCAAAAACACCCACACACACACCCCGCCCCATACTCTATCCCCACTTCACACCACCCCACACCCCACAACAACACACACCCCTACCTCCTCCTCTCTCCCCGCACCACAACCCCACCCTAAACCCACACCCCATCACTCACGCACAACTCTCCCTCACCACTCCTTGCCCAGCAAACCCACCCGCACATGTCGTCTCCCTCCGCACACCACTACCAACCCCACCACAACCCACACTCACCACCCACACACACACCCATCCCACAACACCCACTCCGTCCGTCACACATAGCACACCACACTCCGTACCCCACACCCGCTCCCCGCACCTTACACCCACACTACCCACACTCCACCCTCTCACAAAAACACATGCACTTCACCACACCACGCTCCTTCACACAACTCACACACACACCCCTCTCACTTCGTCCGTCGCCCTCGCACACACGACGCCTCGCGCTCTCGCACCACTCTATTCCCCAACGACTCTGCATCTCCCAGATCCCGCTCACTCGAGATTTCCAGCCCGCTCCCACTCACCCGCCCCCCCTATCAAAAACCCAAAAAAAACAAACAAAACACTCTAACACCAATAAAAAAACCACAAAAAAAACACACAAAACAAAAACATATTAACAAAAAAACAACAAAAAAAACAGTAACAAAAACCCAATAAAAAATAAAAAAAACATAATCACCCAAGAAAACACCAAAATAAAAACACAACATCACCAAAACACCATATAAAAGAAAACAAAACAAACCGAACAAATTTATAAAACTAGATAAACAAATCATCATACTTACTATCATAACCCCTATACAAAAACCCAAAAAACTAATATTCCACCTTTTTCCGGGGGTTTCCTTTCTTCTTAATTCTCAAATTCTTTATCTGTAATTCAATAACTAATTTTCTCTTATCTTTAATTTTTCTTCCTACACTTTTTCTATTCCTCCCCTTTTCCTTTTTTTCAGCTTTTTTTTCCTTTACTTTTCTTCAAACTTCCATTTTTTTTTGTTGTTTTTTCTCCCCGTTTATTGTCATTTCTTGTCTCTTTTTTTTGTATTTCATTTTTCCACCTCCTTCCATTACTTTTTTTTTTTTTCACCTCTCTTTCTCTTTTTTGTTTTTTGATATCCCTCTTTCCTTCTTGGTGCACTCATTTCACCTTTTACTCCTATTTCCCGGCGTTGCTTTTTTTCTCGATTCTTTTTTATTCCTTTTTCTTTTTTTTCTTCTCTCAGTTTCTTTTTCCTCTCCCCTTCTTTCTCCTTTTTTTTCTTTTTTTCTTTGTTTTACCTTTTTTTTTCCCCTTCTCCCGAATTTCCCTTCCTTCCCTGTTTTTCTATCGTTCCTTTTTTCTTCCCTCTCCTTATATTCTCTCCTTCTTTCTTTTTTTCTTTCTCTTCGTTTTTTTCTTTTTTCTTTTTTTTTCTTTTCTTATTCCCTCCTTTCTTTTTCTAAAATCCCACACCCTAACCCCCACCCCTCCTTAGCTAAACAAACCATTACATCAAAAAAACACTAACTAACACCAATGAATGCTCAAATTCTATAAAGCCTAATCAACTAACACCTTATTTTCAATCAAAACTAATACACCAACACCTCCAAACACCCAAATAATAATAAAAAACATAACTCAACCCCCCTACCACCCCCACCGCCCTCCCCCCACCCCCCCGATCAACACCCCCACTACCCATCCACCCTGCCCTCCCCCCCCACCTCACCCACCCCCCCCTGTTAGACATCAGTAACTTTCCCTCCTTCCCTCTGTACACCCCCCACCCCCAGTTCAACCCCCCCTCCCACCCCACCTCACCTTCCCCTCACCCCACCCCCGCCCCGTTTTCAAAAACTAACCCAACCCCCTCCTCCCCGAGTTACATCAAAAATAAAATTCACGTAAAACAAACAACTATACCAGAATCATATACAAAATACAAAACAAAATATATATATTATACTGCCCTATCCCAGTCACAAACATTTTCTCTCATTATCTATACCAAGTTATTATAGTGTATTCCTATGATTCTACTCCCATTTCCCTGACTTTCGAAGATTTATCCAAAAGGTAAATTTCTAATTTGGTAGTTTACCCATCATTATCTATCATATTTCATTTTATCCTTTTTTACCTTGCATAATCCCGTATCGGCCGCCAATCACACCAAAAATCACATACAAAACCGACAACCACACCACTAAACACGAACCCCCCCCGAACACCAACCCTAACCCCGAAACACCACCCCCTATCATTAACGGTTTAGGCCCCCCCCACCCCCACCCACCACCCCCATCCCCCCCCACCGCACCCCACCCTCCCTCCCCCACCCCACCCCCCTCCCCCCCACCCATCCCACCCCCCTCCCCCCAACTCCCCTCCACACCCCCCCCCCCCCCATCCCAGCCCCCCCTCCCGCCCCAAACCCCCTCCCCTACCACCCCCTCCCTCCCCTCCCCTCCCCCCCCCCCTCCCCTCCCACCACCCCCCCCCCCCACCCCCCTCCGCCCCCATCCCAATCCCCCCTCCACCCTCCCACTCCCCCCCCGCCCCCCCCCCCCCCCCCAGACCCCCGATGAGCAAAAATCACGAACCCACACCCTAAAAGAAAAAAGCACAAAAAACAAACTAACAACAAACACTCAAAACACAAAAACAAAACAACCCAACAACTGAACACAACCACACCCCACCCACCACCCCCCCCACAACCCCCCACCCCCCACCCCCCACCCCCACCCACCCCCCCCCCACCCCCCCCCCACCCCCCACCCCCCCACACCCACACCCCACCCCCCACCCCCCCCCACCCCACCCCACACCCCCCCCCCACCCCCCCCCACACCCCCCACACACACCCCCACCCCCCACCCCCCCCACACCCCCCACCCACACCCACGCACCCCCCCCCACACCACCCACTACACACACACACACACCTCCACACACCCCCACCCTCCCACACACACCCTACCACGCCACCCACCCTCCACACCCCTCACCTCCCACCACCCAACCACCCACACATCACCCACACACCACACCCCCCTACCAAAAACAACAAATAACCACTAAACAAACACCCACACCGAAAACCACAACAAAAAAACCACACAAACTCCACCCACAAAAAATAACAAACAAACAACCCCCACAACCCACAAAACCACACACTCCCCCCTACACACATCCCCACAAACCACCACAACCCTAAAATACACCTCACCACTAAAACACAAAAACATACAAACAAACAAAACATAGAAACAAAAACAAACAAAACAAAAAAAACACACACACACATAAAACAAAACCAACAAACAAAAAAAACCCAACACAAACAAAAACACAAACACAAAAAAACAACACAAAAACAAAAACAACTAAAAACAAAAACAAACATACAAAAATAACAAAAACCAAAAAATAAAACACAACACAACAAAAACAAAAACAAAACAAAAATAAACAAACAAAAACACCCTACACAAACAACAAAACAAAAAAAACCAAACCAAAAAACAAAACAAAAACAAAACAAACACAAAAAAACAAACAAAAACAAAAAAAACAAAAACAAAAACAAAAACAAACCACAACAACCAAAAAAACAACAAAACAAAACAAAACAACAAAACAAAACAACCAAAACAAAAAAAAACACAAAAAACAAAAAACAAAAAAAAACACAACACAACCCAAAAACAAACAAAAAACCAAAAAACAAACAAAAAAAAACAATCAACACACCAAAATAAAACAAAAACAACAAAAACAACCACTCACAAAAAAAACAAACCACACAAAACAAAAAACAAAACCAAACAAAAACCAAACCAAAAACCACAACCAAACAAAACAAAACAAACAAACAAAAAATAAACAAATCAACAAAAACCACAAAAAACAAACCCAACACACTCAAACAAAATAACCCAAAAACAACAAAACCAACATCCCTCCAAACCCCCAAAACACCTCCACCCAACTCACCTTAACACCAAACAATCACCACCATGAACCAAAAATATATAGACAAAACACAAAAAAGACAACCAAACCCAAGACAAACACGAAGAAATCAACCCCCCACATAACTGAAGTGATAATAACAAACCTAACCATCCGGGCAACCTCTTTGAAAATAGGATTATTACCATTACGGATACGTGCAATAAAATACACCCCCCCCTTCATCCCCCCCTATACCCCACCCCCCACTACCTAACATAATACTCCCCTAACATCCTATACACACATTCATCCATACCCACACACACACACACACACACCCCAACACACCCCCCCCACATTACACACACACTACCACACACACACACTCACGACTCCCAAATCCAAGCACCCCATCTCCTCCACATAGAATCTAAGGCTAAACTAAGTCACATGAACAAAAAATCAATGATAAAATTTATAATAGATAACCGCCATACCTTAAAAACAGATAGTAGTCACATTGAATTCCAAAAATCAACCACCCTCGTATCAATACATAAAATGCACAGAGTTACACCACGGGAGCTTGAGAAAGAAACCCTTGGAGACACTGCAATATAACAACCATAAACTGTGAGAACATACTGATGGACCTACACTAAGTATAAAGTAGGAAACAATTCGCCTGGTCATCAGTAGAAAACAACAGACAACAATGTAAACTGACGTAAAATCAGATGCACTGACATTCTAACGATCAGTCCCAAATCCATACGATGCACACACACACCACTCACCAACAGACACTAAATTTAAACACCATTTAATGTTTTTATGCTAAGACTGGGAGAAGAAATGCGCACGATTATTCCCAGGAGTAACGATTAACCTACTCCACCTTAGGTTATTTGAACACCGATTAAACAGAGCTCACGAAAGTGATGCTACTAAAACAACATGGTTCATTAGCGACCTGTCTGAAGACCTTAAAGAGGTGGGGGGGGTGGACTACAAATGTAGCACCTACACTTGCACCTTATCCGCCTCAAGCCACCACAAAATGTCATTCACGAATGTCTGGATATCGGAAGGTGGGGGTGGGGTCATGCAAAATGCAAACACATAGACTTTAAAAATTAACCACAACAACGTATTAAACATCTGACAGAGCTATAACGATTAAACAGCAAACAATACAAAGAACACTAGATGGCAACCGATAAACGCACAACGAAAAACACGTAGACCCCCGTCAAAACCTTCGACCCATCGTAACCAAACCCACCTCCAAAAAAATATACCTGTCGGTAATTTTGAAATGATTAATATTTACACGAAAATGAAGACACGATTATATTATTACATCTGCAAACAGACCACGATAACATCATATAGATCGGAAAGAAGGTAAGCCGATAATAAAACGCTTATAATGAGCACTAATGTTGTCTGACCTATCGTACAAGTATGTGAATGTGCCAAAAACTTTACCAGCTATTTAACTAGGTGGAAATATGCTACGTCCATGCTCTTTAAAGCCAAATACAATCAACACGAAGCTGGTATATAATCAGATCCCAAAATATAAAGACTTAAAGAATGACATCAACTACACTCTTGTAGTCCGCTACGACAAAAGACCAAAGACGTTGACTAATACCTGTGATGACCCGCGAGCAAAAGGGTCGAAACTAGAGGTTATAAGGTGGAAATGGGAATGGCTCCATTATTATATGCAAAATAACTAGTAAAATAAAGGCGCCCAATGAGTACCATGAGACAATATTATGACAGTCTAGGTCGGGTATAAGTTACATTAGTTATTGAGAGAAACGCCAGTCCAATCCACACATAAGCTCAACAAAAAAAAAACAAAAATACCCGCACCAATCCTACTTTCAGCACTGAAAGTGTTCCATACCCCCCTTCCTTAAGATGCTCATCCCCCCGAGGTGCCACTCTCCCTACTTTCCTCCCCACCACGCAAAATCATAATACAACAAAACCACCACCAATAAACCCCACACAACAACCGCCAAAACCCCCCATCGATCATAAAACGTGTATTCTAGGTTGCTGGATAATAGAAGAAAGAATAACAGGCAAAAGCTATTGGGAAGTTCACGATATGGATTTAACAAAGTAAATAAACAAAAGTGACAAAATGAGAGTCCAATGACTCAGCTGAAAACATCTCATAGGACCAGACGAAATAAAACCTCACCAAGATAAAAAAAGAAAATGAACATAAAAAAGTAACCGTGGAGGGTGGTTGAGAGCTCCCACCAACGACAGCTCATCGACTACTTTTCCATTAGTCTGGCCGTATAATGGGCGTGTTGCAAAATAGATCCGGACCACACTAAGTAGTGAATGCCATTTAAATTTAAAAGAAGTCGGGGATGGGGGGTGGGGGGGAAATTGACTAACGGAGGTTGACGAGTTTATAGTGAAACTTGAAGTAATAGGCTGGTCAGGATTATATTCAAGTACGAAAGTTGATTATTGAGAGTGGGGGTGGGTGGGGAAACAGCCATTAGCGGGTCGGTGCTGAGAAGGCTTTGGACAGGAAAGAAGAGGGGGTGTGAGAGTGATGTTTTTCATATGTATATGAGGCCAACACGTGCTTTGACAATACCGCCACAATGCCGGTGGAGATGGAGACCACCGTGTGTCCCTCCCCTCCCACCTATTTAAACCCCATCCCATCTGACAGTGGGAAAGGGGGTATTAAGTTTATCCTTTTTATGAAAAGACATTAAAACAAATCTATAATTTGACCATATGTACGATAAGAAAGCCCCCGCATAAGCCCCAAACCAAAATAAAAATATTATAATGGTTTAAATTGAAATATATTCAATTAAATATTAATTATTCACGATTTTTTTTAGTTATCTCATAAAGAAAGAGCAATACAGTCTTGACCTCGCTAAGTACTAACTAAAAAAGGAAAGTCGAAAAACCTTCCCCATAACGAATTACTAGATGGATCCATAGACCAAATTCCATAATACTGCAATGTATTATAGGAATCTTCTTAACTTCAAGATTTTTGGGCTTTCCCAAACTCTCTTAGTCCGAATATAAAACTAAGGACGAGGTGGCATGACGCTGCGCGCGTCACGGCTGGGGCGAACCGATGTGTTTACGGGTTCTGAAACCAGGTGAACGGCAGATGATTTGTATCCCCGGGTGCTATGGTCTAAGCCCATATTCCACCCAGGCTCCGTAAGGTTTATACCGACCCGACTAGTAAATGAAAATAAAGGTCGGGGTCTGGGTAATTCTAAGGGAACCCACTATTATTGCGCGAGGCCATAGAAGACAGCGCAAATAAACACTTGCCAACATACCTGGCATGGGTTGACGGCAATTACTTGCAGACATGAAGGGATCTGAACAGTAATCCACATCCTCCCTACTTCACAAACAACAGCCTACCCACTGAATAAATTAATACTGGTTGATCCAATACCGAACCCTTTACAAGTGAGCTAACGCCACATAGAACAGACCAGATCCCGAAGATCGCCCATATGACCCGCCCTGCTATGACCATGACCAAGAATACTACCCAAAAATGAATGTCCAATGATCCACAAAAAACCCCCTCCCACTCACCACCCCCCACCATCCTAAACCCCGTTCCGCTCCGCCCGTCAAACGATAAGTCACAGTACTTTTCTTACTACCTATTGTCTGTGTTGTGTCCACCATTCACACCTACAAGGACCGTGCTTTGAAGACGGTGTCCATTGACCTGCAATGAGAGAAAGGTTGGACTGTCGACAAACCATTGAGACCCAAATCTCATCATTAGACCGCTTTGTGTGATCGCTTCATTCTTTCCAACCATGACCCGTCCAAACTTATGAGGCTTCTCACTCACCGTATTTAAATAATGCAGTAATCTCTCCCTTTCCCAGAATCCGCCCCTCCCGCCGAGCTCGCCCAACGTGCTCACAAAAACTATCATGAGTCCCTGAAAAAACTGGGTCGCCTATTCCTTTCATTTTCCCTAACTCAAAAACTCCGTAAGTCGAATTTATTTTTCGGGTCCTTTTGAGTTCGACTTAGGGGCCGTCCATAAAGTACGTCGCGCTCCAGAGGGGGGGGGAGAGGGGGTGTAAGAAAGTGTGACAGTTTGTGACAGGGGGAGGGGGGTCCGGCCATGTGTGACGTCACGCTGTTTTATATTAAATTTTGATTATTTTTGTTAATAAAAAAAACATTTCTGTTCGATAGTGTGACGTACTTTAGGGGGGTCTGGGGTCCGAGATGTGTGACAGTTTGTGACAAGGGGGAGGGGGGAGTTAAAAATTGTCAAAAATAGCGTGACATACTTTATGGACGGCCCCTTAGAGAGGTGTGACTGTATTTATTTAAATACAAATTTTAAAAAATTATAGATTTAGTGGCACCCTTTTGAGCTGGCGCCCTTGGCAACTGCCCCGATGCCAACCCGTTGTTACGCCGCTGGTCCCCAGGACATAATTACTCGGTCACCAGGAAATAATGATAAAGATATTCCAACTCGGTCGCCTGGAGATAACTCCAACAACCGAACTCAGACCTGGACCTATCGGGTATTGTTTTTAACAACAGCAGGCCTCGGACACACATGGTTTCTTTTTCAAAATAGATTAACATTGAGATGGTGCGTTTTTTTGTGTGTGTTTTTTTTGTGCAATTTTTTTTTATAACTGCACCCGTCTCACTGCTGATAATATAATTTCCTTAATGCCTTAATATGGACGCTTTAGTTCTACAACATTTTGTGGTAGAAATATTATGCTTTTCAGTTAAAAACAATCTATTTGCTACCCTGCCCCCACCCCCCACCCCCCCAAACCATAACTTTTTTTCCTCGCCTCGTTCTGACCCCTGACATTGTTCCAGACTTATATAAATAACAAATTGAGAACATGGCATCACCAAAATAACTTCTCCTGCCTCAGCATGTCCTGGAATGGGTGGTGACTGTTTGAGGTGGGAGTCGGCTGAGCATCGCTGCTGTCGTATTGATTCCCTTCAGGCGGGAAGCTAAGCCGCTGAAAGCAGCGTACAATTAGTTGCCGGGATGAAGGGAAATGACCGGCCGGGAAATGTCAAGAGATACGCAGTTCTGATGGTGGCGCCATCTTTCGTTGGTTGGTTGATGTCACGGCGGCTAGAGAAATCTCATTCAAAGTGACACGGTGGCGGGTACTCACGCCCCCACCACCGCACGCGCCAGCCCCCCCCCACCCCCGCACAAGTAGTGACAGTTTTGTGACGTGTGTTATCCACGCATGTTCACTCTATATATAATCTATAACATTCGTAATATAAAATACGAGCAATAAAGCCCGTCCAAGGACGTTCCGCCACCGTTCGGTGGCATTTGTAACTTCCCTCCAACAGCCGTCTCGACCGGAATTATATGTGCATCGCGTCAAAAATACTATTCATTATAGTTAAAAATAAATAACTCGTAAAAACAGAGCTTCTCTATACATATAAGACGCATTTGTTGTCTGTCTGTCTGTCTGTTCCCTAATAACTCAAGATCCAGACAACCAAATAACGTGAAATTTGGTAGACGTACACAAAATTATATCGGAAAGGTTATTAAACAGGTTTCGTTCCATATATATATATATAAGATACTGGGGGCCAGGGGCCCAAACTGTAGTTTTTCCTTATATGAGCTATATAAAATAAAAATTATTGAAAATTAAGACGTAAAATAATGACGCAAAATAATAAACATTTTGGTGTCGAGATTAACAAGAAAGCGACTATCGCCATAAAATAAATGTTTTGTTGTTGTTGCTTTGTTGTTGCTTTTGTTGTTGTAGTTGTTGCTTTGTTGTTGTTGCTTTGTTGTTGTTGCTGTTGTTGTTGTAGTTGTTGTTTTGTTGTTGTTTTTGTTGTTGTTGCTGTTGTTGTTGCTGTTATTGTTTTTGTATTGTTTTTGCTGTTGTTGTTGTCCACATCCCTTGCCCTGCGACGACAATGTCCTTCATGTTGTTGTTGCTGTTGCTGTTTTGTTTTTGTTGCTTTGTTGATGTTGTAGTTGTTGTTTTGTTGTTTTGTTTTTGTTGTTGTTTTTGTTGTTGTTTTTGTTGCTGTTGTTGTTAAACCCGGGACAAGCCGGGTACTTGCCTCTAGTTTTACTATATATCCCAACGCGCATAACTCAAAATAAAGTCTTGGAAGAAATACTGCACCAAAAATAACTCGTTTTGAACGTCCTCATAAACGTGTTCAATATGATTGGCTGTAGGAGTCTGTAGGAGTTTGAGGGACCAATCGCTATCGATGACCGGACAGAAAATTGCCTTTTATTATATACGAGATACTTCAATTTATCCCCCTTGTTAAAACCACGATAGCGGTAAGTAAACGGTACCCCACCCACACCTGCACCAGTACATAGCACCAGAAACAGCAGTAGATAGAGCATGGCCGTGGGCAGAACAGGGCTGTAGACGAGCAGGGCCGTAGAAAGAGCATGGCGGTGGGCAGAGCAAGGTCGTAGACAGAGCAGGACCGTAGACAGAGCAGGGCCGTAGATAGAGCAAGGTCGTAGACAGAGCAGGGCCGTAGACAGAGCAGTGCCGTAGACATAGCAGGGACGTAGACAGAGCAGTGCAGTAGACAGATCATGGCCGTAGACAGAGTAGGGCCGTAGACAGAGCAGGGACGTAGACAGGGCAGTGCAGTAGACAGATCATTGCCGTAGACAGAGCAGAGTAGGGCCGTAGACAGAGCAGAGTCATAGAGAGAGTAGGGCCGCAGACAGAGCAGGGCCGTAGACAGAGCAGGGTCGTAGACAGAGCAGGGTCGTAGACAGAGTAGGGCCGCAGACAGAGCAGGGTCGTAGACAGAGCAGGGTCGTAGACAGAGTAGGGCCGCAGACAGTGTAGGGCCGCAGACAGCGTAGGGCCGCAGACAGCGTAGGGCCGCAGACAGAGCAGGGCCGTAGACAGAGCAGGGCCGCAGACAGAGCAGGGCCGTAGACAGAGCAGGGCCGTAGACAGAGCAGGGCCGTAGACAGAGCATGGCCGTAGACAGAGCAGGGCCGTAGACAGAGCAGGGCAGCAGACAGAGCAGGGCCGTGGGAAGAGCAGGGACGTAGACAGAGCAGGGCCGAAGGCAGAGCAGGGACGCAGACAGAGCAGGGCCGTATACTGCACTCCGTGTAAGTTCGGGCTCGACGTGCCTACCGCTGTACAAGATAAAAGACTTTGATTAAAGGACGCAGCGTGAATCGTGAAATTGGCCGAGATTGGATTGGGTAGCAGATTAAACAGACCAGCAGAGTTTGGAATTTCTTTGTCCTGTTATAGGTATGGTGACTTGTTGGGAATGGTACATGTTGACTCTATCTTGTAAATGTTGACTTGATCTCGTAAATATTGACGTGTTGACTTAATCTTGTAAATGTTGACTTGTTGACTTGATCTTGTAAATGTTGACTTGTTGACTTGATCTTGTAAATGTTGTCATAATCGGAAACTTAAATTATGAAGTGCTGAAGATCCTGCTGATGCTGGCCTATAGAGAGAGAATCCCCTAAGCCAGGGGTGGGCAAACTTTTTCTAAGGAGGGCCGCATTGAAAATTTTATTGTTATAGGCTGCGGGCCGCATATATATTTTGTCAACCTCAGTTACAATTGACAACGTCTAAATATACATTAATGATTATAACCATGTACGTGTCATTTTATTTCACATTCACACTCTATTACAAATGTACATTACATTTTAAAATACTAACTGAAACCGTTTCTAATTTGATAATAAGATTTAACTATACATTGTTATTTCAACAAATGTTTATTGTTACCTGTAATAATAACAATGAAGAAGTAGGAACATAATTTACATATAAGCTGACCATAGAGTACAATTATAATAAATGAGAAGTATGTAACTTTTCACAAATTTGGATATCGTTCTTGAACTGCGGAACCAGTTTACTGACTGTGATTCGAAAACTGCATTCAAATTGCAGTCAGTCAACATTTATCTGTTCTTAGACTTGCTGAATCTGACAAGCAACTCATTGTCAGAAAAGACGTGTTCCGTTATAAAATCGTATGGGACAGTACCAAACTGGCATCGGTTGTAGCATCTTGTATTAAAGATTGTTTGGTGTAAACAGTTTGCTGCTTCTCTAAATTATTAACCAACTCCTTGTAATTTCTTTTTAAATCCCTTATATTAACTTCACGGCCGTCTCTGTCGTCATCTCTCTCTCTCTCTCTCTGTCTTTCTGTCGTGATCTCTGTCTTGGGCGGGCGGAAAAACAAAAGAAAAAAAATGTCCCACTTCCCGAGATCCGATCAAGCTGAAATTTGGCACACGGACCCGTCTCACCTAAAAATGCATCGTATCAAAATTTCAGATCGATCGAACGTATCGTAATTAAATTTATGCATTTTTAGTTTATCCTTATATAACGTATGTGATTCAAATTCACGGTTTGATATTGTTTTTTTTCCCACGTGAGAGTTTGAGTTGACACTTTGACGTCGACCCATCGAAGTATCGGCGTGCTTTTGTTTACATTTTACGTGTCATGCTGAGCTCGGTCCCCCCCTAGGGTTATGAAGCAAATTTGAGTTAAGACAGATTCAGTCTGTAAATGTTTGTAGCGTTTGAAAATAATCAATACTGTTAGTTATGTCTCATATATAAGGGATTTATAGTCAAAAACTTTCTTTTTACGAGTTTTTTTTATTAAATCCCTTATATTAACTTCACGGCCATTTCTGTCGTCATCTCTCTCTGTCTCTCTGTCTTGGGCGAGCGGAAAAACAAAAGTAAAAAATGACCCACTTCCCGTTATCCGATCGAGCTGAAATTTGGCACACGGACCCGTCTCACCTAACAATGCATCGTATCAAAATTTCAGATCGATCGAACGTATCGTAATTAAATTTATGCATTTTTATTTTATCCTTATATGAGGTATGTAATTCAATTTCACAGTTTGTTATTATTATTTTTCCACGTGAGAGTTTGAGTTGACGCTTTGACGCGACCCATCGAAGTACCGGCTTTCTTTTGTTTACATTTTACGTGTCACGCTGAGCTCGTTACAGCGATCGGTGACAAGACCTTTCCCCTCTCCCACCCCTCCCCGGGTTAAAAGCAAACGGCAGTTAAGACAGATTCAGTTTGTAAATATTTGTCGCGTTTGAACATAATCAATACTTTTAGTTATGTCTCATATATAAGGGATTTATAGTCAAAAACTTTGTTTTTACGGGTTTGTTTTATTCTTTTCTTCGTTCGTTAAATTATGCCCGAAATCCACATATTTTTTCTGGTGGTGTCTTTTTAAGTAGTACTTCTAAAAGACGCTCACACACTCACGGCACAGCAAGCAGACTGCTTTGATGCCAACGCTCGTGAAGCAATATTTAGCGGTCCAATCGCGATTAACAACTTTGGACCTAAATCTTTCTTTTTTAGCAGCACTCGTGGTTAAATCTATATCTATTCACTTTTAAATGAAAATTTTCACCAAACCGTCAATATGTAAATCGCAAACAAAAGCCACTTCCGGTTGAGGTAAAATGCAGTTTCGAATAAGGATGTTAACAATTAATGAATAACGATCACTAATCAATTCTAATCAATGTAGTATGTAGCCATAAAACCCATTTTATATCCATAGATTCGAATCAAATACTCGGAATAAAATTTCAAGAAATAGCGAAAACTCTAAACAAAGAAAATTAACAGCCACATAAGATCTCAACATGTACATATCTACGGGCCCCAGAATAATCTATATGCGGCCTGCGGGCCGTAGTTTGCCCACCCCTGCCCTAAGCCTTAAGACTACAAGTCTACAAGACATTGCAAATGTCCACAAGCCCCGTGAACATTAACACTGAAATATTTTATTAGGTTTACTTGATGCTAACTCCGTAGCGTTTTTTAATGGAATTAAACCTCACAGAGAAGTTCAATCAAGTTTGAATCGTAAAGCACCAAGAGCAACACATAGAAAGCTTTCAGAAAATGACATTTTAGTACGCTTATCAAATTGAAATAAGCATTTAAAATTTATTTTGGCAGACACCTTTAAAAAGACATTTTGATGCGATAAAGAAGTCGTTTTAAATGTGCAATGATATTTGGATGGCATATCGACATACACTTTGATCGCTAGTTACAGCCCCAACAGAACTCTATAAGTCAAGTAATGTTAGTTACCCTCACCCAGTTTGTTCTGTACGACATTCTGTCTTAGAGACGCTGTGCACCAAGACATATCATTAAAACTATGCGTTGAGATAAGGAGGTTCAGTAGTTTGTTTTACTTCTCAACTACACATAAAGAAGCAGTTTAGGCCGACTGCAGGTGTCTAACGATTAGATATGAGACTCTTCAATTGGTAAATAGAAAGAAGTTTTTGTTGTTGTTTTTTTTAAATATGAACAGTCGATGTGTTGTTTTGTTTTGTTTCTTTTTGCGAGTGCAATAAGAAATCAAAAGGCCTAAAACTCACTTAATTTACTCATATAATCCTAATCCGTACTTGTTCTCATTAGAAGTTTTATATATATATAAGCTGGGGTAGGATTATTGTAAACATTAAATTGGAAGTGACTGCCAGATAAGTAACCTTCAACAGAAGGCAAGACAGTTACGAAACAGAATCCGGTTTGTAGGCGCCACTAGCGACAAACACAGTTACAACCAGATTATGGCGGTTCAATCGGTTTGAATTACGGGGAAATTTAAACAAAAATATTTTCCTCGCCCCCACCCCCATCCCCCACAACCTTTTCACGTGCTATTTCTTGCATAATAAATGAGTGGAGCACCACTTATAGTGATATATAAGACCACCACTTATAGTGATATATAAGACCACCACTTATAGTGATATATAAGACCACCACTTATAGTGATATATAAGACCACCACTTATAGTGATATATAAGACCACCACTTATAGTGATATATAAGACCACCACTTATAGTGATATATAAGACCACCACTTATAGTGATATATAAGACCACCACTTATAGTGATATATAAGACCACCACTTATAGTGATATATAAGACCACCACTTATAGTGATATATAAGACCACCACTTATAGTGATATATAAGACCACCACTTATAGTGATATATAAGACCACCACTTATAGTGATATATAAGACCACCACTTATAGTGATATATAAGACCACCACTTATAGTGATATATAAGACCACCACTTATAGTGATATATAAGACCACCACTTATAGTGATATATAAGACCACCACTTATAGTGATATATAAGACCACCACTTATAGTGATATATAAGACCACCACTTATAGTGATATATAAGACCACCACTTATAGTGATATATAAGACCACCACTTATAGTGATATATAAGACCACCACTTATAGTGATATATAAGACCACCACTTATAGTGATATATAAGACCACCACTTATAGTGATATATAAGACCACCACTTATAGTGATATATAAGACCACCACTTATAGTGATATATAAGACCACCACTTATAGTGATATATAAGACCAGTGGCGGATTTAGGTTTGTCTTCGTGGGGGGGCGAGGAGAATTTCAAGGGGCGCCGCAAAAATTTTTTTTTATTCATGCACTTAGTGCAAATATTTATAGGTACTGAAATAAAATTCATTTGTCTAAATTGCTGGTTCTGCAATGAAGATTAGAAATTTGATATGAGATTCACTCTTATTGCTATATTTTATGTTAAAAACGTTTCTGCTCACTTTAAATGTGAGATTTACTTTAATAAGTTTTCACCTTAACAGACTGCTGCAGTCTCAAATATGAAATCTAAAATGTGTTGTTTATGTTACATACATTTTCAGAGTTTCCCTATGGCAACTTGCTAGACAAAAAGAAACATCTAGTCTTACGTAGATATGGTTAATCAATTGAATTTATGAAAATGGTAGTTAATTTGGGAGCTGTTATTTGTGACGAAATCTAAATTTCTCATAATCCTTTGTGTTCACTTTCAAT
This sequence comes from Ampullaceana balthica, assembly GCA_944989445.1. NCBI lineage: Eukaryota > Metazoa > Mollusca > Gastropoda > Lymnaeidae > Ampullaceana > Ampullaceana balthica. Next base: position 202,550 of record CALYLW010000159.1, read on the forward strand.
TGCTGAATATCCTAGCAGACTTTAACATAGAAAACTCAGCATAATAAGTTTATAGTCTTTGTGCTAAATGAAACTTCTAAAATTTTTTGATAATGAGGTATAATTTTATTAAATTTTTTATAGTTTATAGGCCTCCAATAGTTTGTTGTACTATCTGCAAGATGACTCATCAGTTTGTTCAGCTTGCCATGAATAGCACTGACAGTAACTCAAACAAATAACTAAGTGTTAAATAATAAATGCTGTGTTGATCATTCAAAGTACATTACATTTACATGTATTTAATATTATTTTTGTTTACATCAAACCATTGCAATGAATCTCTTCAATATACAAACAATTGCTTTATATTCAGGAGAGTAATAGGTCACAAATGCAAATAAAATATAATGTATTTTAAAAAATGTTAATCATTAATAAAAGGCCTAAGTAATTAAAGAAATCATTTATCATATACGTATTATATGCATATATCATATGTAGGATAAAAAGATGACAGTAAATTATGAACTTAGTTCCAAAGAGAACAACTTATTTTTACTAACAAAATTTTAAGCGCTACTGTTTTTAGTTCTTGTAATAGTTTTCTATCTGAAAGAATGAAATGGGAATTTTATCTGACAAAATAGTTCAGTTTAAGTCCAGGTAATCTGATGCTATGAATAATGAAAAACACAGAGATTTTGGTTGAGTGGATTGGTCAGGATTAGTAACACATACACAAAGAGTGCCAATAATATTATACTTATAAATAAACTAAACAATTTACTTCAGAATTTTTAAAAAAATAATTTATCACTGGAAGTTTGAGCATCAAACTTTGGGAAAATCTATGAACTTTACATAAACAATGATTGTAAGTTCTTTAAAAAAAACATTCAATACTCTAATAAGAATGCAGGACTAAATACAAACCATGGATAAGCATATGACGCAATATTCTTCTGTATAGAAGGAGCGTCAGTAACAGATAAGATACGATAAGATAGAGACCTCAGCCCTATATAAATTGCTTTCTACGTGATTTTATTTAAGCAAAACGATTTATCGTTGATTCAAAGTCAACGTTCTCAGCTAGATCACGTTCAATTGAAATTAATGCCGATTCAGACAGGCGTTCGTTTGTCATTGTTGAGCGCAAATAATTTTTGATGAGTTTCAATGTACTGAAACATCTTTAAGCAGTAGCACTGCTAACAGGAAGAGTCATGTAAATTTTATAGAGTATTGACAAATTAGGGAGACCTGATGCCATTAGTTTTTCAGTCTAGAATGGCTGAACCTTTTTAAGTTTTAGTTTAAGAGGAAAGGGTAGCTGCGTTAATGCATACAAATCTTATATTCTACGATTGCTTCTTCAAGGTTAATGTCGTGTTTGTAAATTTTGCATAAACTTTGAAAAGAATCTTTATTTTCCTCCGACATTTGTGATGGATCAATACCATAGAAATAAGTAACTGTGCTCCGAAAGTCATTATATCGATCATCTATTTGTGTTACAAGTTTATCCATGATAGTGAAGTACGTTTCAGATTTAAAGCGTGTAGTTGGATCATCAGCCATTTTATCTCTGCTAAGTTTGCCTGCCATACTTTTCTTTTTTTCAATTCGCTTTTCTTTAAATTCTGTTTTAACATCTACATAGTTTGGAACCATTTTCGTTAATAAATGATTTGACATCTACATTCAGCATTTCAAAAGCGTCATCGCTTCTCATATCAACAAACTTATTTTTTCCAACTTCGATCAACTGTTTTGCAAAGGCGTTGCAAGTAGTTTGATAACATGAAGATAACTTTTGTACAAATAGCATCAGAAAAACAAAAGAATATTTTGTTATTAAAACAGATATTCCCATAGCTTCTGCTCTGACACTTCCTTTCTATTCTGTTGATTCCCCTGAATCAAGTGTGGCTAGAATAGCAGAGAATGATCCAACAACTGCATGAACTGCATACTTACGGCTTGCACATCTTGTATCAGAAATTCGTTTCAGAGTATCTACTGTTGATTCATATTGAGATTTCTTGTATTCTTTAAGAGTATGTAGACGTGGTAAACTAGACGTAAGGAATGCATACAACCTTAAATCTGCGCCAAAAAACAACTGTATACCACTGTTTACAGACATTGCTTCGATAGTAACCAAATTCAAAACATGGGCACAATAATTGGGTGAAAGTTTCTTTATCTGAGTTTAAAGGCCACTCTTAATTCCAGAGTATGCGTGTCCTCGACAGAGTGTGAAATCAATGTTTCACTTTTTTATTTCCGTTAAAATCTTCTCAGCAAATGCGGGAGCATTTTTTATTTACGAGGGCACTTATGAGGTTTTACATATGCATTTCACTCATTCTCTCACTTATAGATCTCTCTTTAACTTTTATACCAAAAACCCGCCCCAAGTTTTTAGTCATATTAAATCAAAGTACATGAACTTGAATTTATAAGTTTTAAATTATTTTCTTCTTTTTAGTACACTTATAAAAACGTGGTTTTTGAAAATCTTTTTTTACCTTTATTTATTTTTATTGTGGCTTTAACGTGGGCTAGATGCCACGCCCCTCAGCTTGTGAGACTAGCGCATGCACTATTCGTTATCCAGCCGATGTTTACCAAAGTATAAAAGCCTATAAATCTTTCCACAACATGTCCTGATTTTAAAACTGAATGTAAAGAAACTGACATCTGATCAACTCTAGATATATCAATGGTTGATTCAATAATTAAAGAAAATAATTGTGCAGGCTTAACTTCATTATCAATTGTCGCCTATAATTCAGATGCGAGTGATTGATTTAAACCAGATATTACCGTTTCATCAATTGATATACGATATTTAGCAAGGAGTTTGGTGTTGATTATAAGTTTCGTGTTTAGAAATAATTTTTTCTGCTCTTGTGACACCTTTTTGGTGTTCATCGAGGGCGTCTTTAGGGGGGCGCCATTTTAGACCCAACAGGGGCGCGGGGGGGCAAGCCGCCCCCCCTGCCCTATAGCTGAATCCGCCACTGTATAAGACCACCACTTATAGTGATATATAAGACCACCACTTATAGTGATATATAAGACCACCACTTATAGTGATATATAAGACCACCACTTATAGTGATATATAAGATCGTAGCTTTGTTTTTAAAGGGACACAAGTCATTGAGAAAGTAGACGAACGTTCTTGTGGTTTCCTATAATCCCAGGATTGAGGTCAAGCACCTGTCCACGGGACCCTAGTCTTTTGTTTGGAACAGCCTAGAGATATTTAGAAATTCTCAATCGATCTACATGGGAGTCCCGCGGTATGATGAGATATTTTTATTACAAAACGAGGTATTGTCTTCATATAATCATGTATTTTCATATTACATGTATAATAGGGTGTTTTCCTGATCTAACCAGTTATTTAGTGAATTAATAAGGTATGTTCGTGATATAGTGAGGTGTAGTCCTGATAAAATGAGGTGTAGTCCTGATATAGTGAGGTGTAGTCCTGATAAAATGAGGTGTAGTCCTGATATAGTGAGGTGTAGTCCTGATATAATGAGGTGAAGTCCTGATATAATGAGGTGTAGTCCTGATATAGTGAGGTGTAGTCCTGATATAATGAGGTGAAGTCCTGATATAGTGAGGTGTAGTCCTGATATAGTGAGGTGTGGTCCTGATATAGTGAGGTGTAGTCCTGATATAGTGAGGTGTGGTCCTGATATAGTGAGGTGTAGTCCTGATATAATGAGGTGTAGTCCTGATATAGTGAGGTGTAGTCCTGATATAGTGAGGTGTGGTCCTGATATAGTGAGGTGTAGTCCTGATATAGTGAGGTGTTGTCCTGATATAGTGAGGGGTAGTCCTGATATAGTGAGGTGTAGTCCTGATATAGTGAGGTGTAGTCCTGATATAGTGAGGTGAAGTCCTGATATATTGAGGTGTAGTCCTGATATAATGAGGTGTAGTCCTGATATAGTGAGGTGTGGTCCTGATATAGTGAGGTGTAGTCCTGATATAATGAGGTGAAGTCCTGATATAGTGAGGTGTAGTCCTGATATAGTGAGGTGTGGTCCTGATATAGTGAGGTGTAGTCCTGATATAGTGAGGTGTGGTCCTGATATAGTGAGGTGTAGTCCTGATATAATGAGGTGTAGTCCTGATATAGTGAGGTGTAGTCCTGATATAGTGAGGTGTGGTCCTGATATAGTGAGGTGTAGTCCTGATATAGTGAGGTGTTGTCCTGATATAGTGAGGGGTAGTCCTGATATAGTGAGGTGTAGTCCTGATATAGTGAGGTGAAGTCCTGATATAGTGAGGTGTAGTCCTGATATAATGAGGTGTAGTCCTGATATAGTGAGGTGTGGTCCTGATATAGTGAGGTGTAGTCCTGATATAGTGAGGTGTGGTCCTGATATAGTGAGGTGTAGCCCTGATATAGTGAGGTGTGGTCCTGATATAGTGAGGTGTAGTCCTGATATAGTGAGGCGTAGTCCTGATATAGTGAGGTGTAGTCCTGATATATTGAGGTGTAGTCCTGATATAGTGAGGTGTAGTCCTGATATAGTGAGGTGTAGTCCTGATATAGTGAGGTGTAGTCCTGATATAGTGAGGTGTAGTCCTGATATAATGAGGTGTAGTCCTGATATAGTGAGGTGTAGTCCTGATATAGTGAGGTGTAGTCCTGATATAGTGAGGTGTAGTCCTGATATAGTGAGGTGTAGTCCTGATATAATGAGGTGTAGTCCTGATATAGTGAGGTGTAGTCCTGATATAGTGAGGTGTAGTCCTGATATAGTGAGGTGTAGTCCTGATATAGTGATGTGTAGTCCTGATATAGTGAGGTGTAGTCCTGATATAGGGAGGTGTAGTCCTGATATAATGAGGTGTAGTCCTGATATAGTGAGGTGTAGTCCTGATATAGTGAGGTGTAGTCCTGATATAGTGAGGTGTAGTCCTGATATAGTGAGGTGTAGTCCTGATATAATGAGGTGTAGTCCTGATATAGTGAGGTGTAGTCCTGATATAGTGAGGTGTAGTCCTGATATAGTGAGGTGTAGTCCTGATATAGTGAGGTGTAGTCCTGATATAGTGAGGTGTAGTCCTGATATAGGGAGGTGTAGTCCTGATATAGGGAGGTGTAGTCCTGATATAATGAGGTGTAGTCCTGATATAGTGAGGTGTAGTCCTGATATAGTGAGGTGTAGTCCTGATATAGTGAGGTGTAGTCCTGATATAGTGAGGTGTAGTCCTGATATAATGAGGTGTAGTCCTGATATAGTGAGGTGTAGTCCTGATATAGTGAGGTGTAGTCCTGATATAATGGGGTGAAGTCCTGATATAGTTACTTATTTTATAGAAAGACATGTTTTATTCTATTCCTCCTATCTGCAGAGCTGGTTTGGAGCAAAGATGAATCCCATTTTATGTGGTTTTGGCGGTTCTGGCGGACGATCGAAACACATTCGGTTCAATTTTTATGAAAGAGTCGATTGGTTATTTTATTACAATCATAGGGTGGAACAACTGGTATTCGTAGGGAAAAAAAGACTGAATCCATGACTAACAGGGTGAATCTATCACGAACAGATTGAATCTATAATGAACAGGTTGAATCTATCACGATCTGATTTAATAAATCCCGAAAAGATTGAAGCTTTCAATAATAGATTGAAGCTATTAAGAGCAGATGGTTTCTGTCACGAACATAATGGTTTGATCACGAACAGATTGAATTGTATCTCTCATTAACAGATTAAACTCTATCGCGAGCATATAAAATCCACACAAACCAAGTAATTAACGGCACGAAACAAGACCTCGACATGTCAGCAAGTGATGTAGCTGTCTGTATATGTAATAAGACAAGTCAGATTGTCTTTTTTCTACTAGTTTTTAAAAAAATAAATGAGCATCATTAGACGCATTATTAAATTTAGCGCAACATCAATCTTATATAATACATTGTAGATCTCTTTCAAAAACGAAGCATCCAACGTTGTTTAATGAAATTTTTAAACACCTTCCAGCTTGTCCCCGTGTAGACAGAAATAGGTGTAGCACAGGCTTAAGTAGGATTTCTTGGTTTAACTCTGAGTGTATTACTATAGCCTTTACATGAGCTCGAAAATTTGATCAACATATTTTCTACATTTTTAGTAAGGTTAGGTCTGTTTTAATAGTATGTATATTGTGTTGTTCAAATTTGTTTTACATATTTGTTTGTTCATAATTCATCCACTCTTTGACAAATTGTTTCTCGGTTGATCCACCCGAGCTCGCATGACCGCACACAACGGGTCAGAGACATTTAAATGCCCAATCCGACACTTAACAACTTTAGAGCAAATTAGTAGACTCAAACACGTGTCAGTTATTATTAGTTGATATTTAACGAGGTGCCAACAAAAACGTCCTACCTGATCGTGCGACTGAAGAAGAAATAAACAACACCACCAAACAATGCCACTTCGTTGAGAAGCCACCAACGCTTGGAATGTCTGCTGTGTGTGACAGAAGGTCTGTCAAGGTGACAAGGCAGCTGGGACCAGGGCGACGACCGCACTTAGAGCGGCAGACGACAAGCTGTTCAGCAC